>BJCM01129274.1:0-13429 GCA_018326385.1 Flaveria bidentis | reverse complement strand
TGTTTATAAATGTTTTAAATTGTTTAAATGTTTAAATTGTTTAAATGTTTTAAATGTTTATAAATTTTATAAATTGTTTAAATTATATAAATTGTTTTATGTTTTAATTAAAAGTTTAAAATTTTATTTGAATATAACAAAAATCCAAATTTTCCACAAAAAAAAAACCGGTTTGGGCCCGAACCGGTTCCAAACCGACCCAAACCGGTTTGATAGGGTTGGGTTTTTATCGTTTGAAACCGGTTTGAACCCGAACCGGTTTGGGGCCAAACCGGTTTTGACCGAGTTTGACCAAACTGGTTTCGGTTTGAAACCCGAACCGGTTTGGGCCCCAAACCGGTTTGTACATGTCTATAAGAAATGTCGAATCTCAGAGTTTGATATAGAATTAACTTAAAAACACACGGAACAAATGTACCATAAAGAGTTAGACTTCATGGAAAGTTGGTCAAGATCGTTACGGAATCAATTTTTTATTTTCAAAACAAAAAATATAATTGATTTATATGATTGTAGATTAATTACGTTCATATTTGAATTATTTTACATATGTGTATATCAGAGATGAATAAAAACTATATAAAACATATAAATATTACCGAACTTAAATTACATTTATGTAAATCATTGGTTTAAAATATACATTTATGTAAATCAATGAAAACGAAAATAAAAAGCGGTTATCTAATGATTCTAACCCCGTGGGGAGTTTGCTTATCTAGTTTTCTTATACATGATTGCGGTGTTATAACGAATTAAAAAAATTACTATTTCATGATAATAAAAGATCACAAAATTGACAAAAATTGTTTAGAGTTTAACAAATCCGATAAGATAAAAATGTATCGTGCACAATATGTAGAAACGTAACGTAATGGAAACAATTTGAATGTGCGCACTAACTAAAGATGCATTTATTCCTAACATTTGCTTCGTCATCATTCTAAGTTTGATTGTCACATTAGCAAAAACAACTACCTAAACGTCCCACATATATCCGTATTTTTAAACAAGTCAAAAGTTATGAACATGTATAATATAGGTGACTAAAAGTTTAATGTTTGTATGTATACTAATTAAGTACGTTAGTTATTATAATATTTCAATAAACGTAACTGAAATCTTTTTCTATGGATAAATAATCTCAATATAGTAAAAACAAACGTTATTACAAAACAAATCGATAACAACAGGTTTGATGTTAAATATTCTATTAATATATATTTCAGACATATGAAAGATAACCAAACATATAACAAAAACGATAAACAATAATATAATATAATATTGTTCATCTTACAAAAACTCAAAGCATTATTATTAATGATATTTGATACATATATATTATTCTACCTTTTACAAGTAAAATATTTATTTTATAAATATATTTTTATAATACATAATAAATTCTTTCGACCATTTTATAAAAATATCAATATTTTAGAATGAAAAAAAATGAATAGAAGGTTAGCCTTTCACGGCATCTCATCTCCAGCCCAACTGTTCTTCACTTTGGGCCCAGTGGGCCCTTCTTCACCCAACACACCTCTAGGAATACTCTTCACAAACTTATCAAAAGACTTCTTTAACTTCCCTATCATAACCTTCTCAACTTTATTAAGTTCTTTATCAAGGTCATACTCAATTTTTGGACCCCATTTTCGAAGATAGTTTAACCATGGTGGTTCGATGACCATGGACCCCAAATACTCGGCTGAGACCACCTCCGCCCGAACTCCGGTGTCCATCGCTTGACCACCTTTTGCTGTATCATCTCTAAGTCCAATATCAATTCCTGAGGAACCCACTAATACTAGTCCAGGTTTTGGATAAGACGCGTGACCGTTTAGTGTTGAGTACACAACTGGTTTATTATCATTTGCATACTCAAGACCCGAAGCACTCACCCATGCACCCCAACTATGTTGCGCGAAGAACATGCTATTTAACTCACCGTTGAAGTTACTTATCCTTAATGTGACATGTTCCCAATCACCCACATGTTCCCCTATCTTTCCTAATGAAATGTTGATGAACTCGACTTTGGCTCTTGATGCACCGTTAAAAGGGTAAAATAACCAAATGGAAATATCCGTAAATAACCCTCCATACATGGGTTTAACATGGAAATATGCACTTGCATCTTGTAAGTTACCTTTCTTGACCGTTTGTTTACCTAAAACATCTTTTGGAAGGTCTAACCAATATGTGTCATCGTTTGAACCACCTTGTGGGAGGTTTGAACCATTATGATCAATAGGGCTAGGGTTCGACTCATTTCCTTTGTGATAAAGCAATGCACCATTTTGAAAGAACCAATTAACTGAAGAAGAAAGGTATGGTTCACTAGGATGAAAATAAACCATAGGAGAATAAGTTTGAATTAGGGTTTTGATTTGATTTAAATTCGGCATCGAATTTACCAATTTTCCCTTCAAGTTCTTCAAACAAGATATCGATAATGTGTTTCCTCCATTCCTATTTTGAACCATAAATCCCCCTATTGATGCACCCATGGCCCCTACGCCTCTATCTGTGGGCCTAGAACTATACACATTAAATCCATTAACATTTAAAGTTTTGCTTGGTCCCCAAACCCATGTGTCACTCTCTAAAGTGTCCGTTAAGTCAGACCTGACACAACGGACTTTTTTGAGAGATGGTTTCTTTGGAGAATTTGTAACAACATACCCGACAGCCTTGTACCCTTTGGGTGGGTTTGGGAACCATATGTACCCATCACCATCTTTCTTGATATTAAGTGAGACACTACTCCAAACAAGAGTGTAATCAATTGGTGACTTGAGAGTAGGGTTAAAAAGGTTCCATGTGACATCTTTGCCCACAAGAATATGCCCAAACAAGGGCATATTGTTAGGTTGACCGTAACACCCTAAAACTGAAAACCCTTTAGGGATCAAATCCGCATCATAAAATGTAGCACCAGCATTCCCCGGCCCTCCCTCATTTGCTGACCAGATTTTCTTGAATGTTGTCACTTGACTCACTTTTAATCCTCCTAAGTCTATGGTTCCACCAGCAAAACCTCCACCTAGTAGTTATTTTGAACAATATTATCTACTTTTTACGTATCAAAATTCAAAATTTTTATAAATAATTTAAGATGATACAAACCTGGAGGCCAATTTGGCAATGGAGAAGGAAGCTTGAAGGTGGTTTCAACTCCTACAAGCTCTCTTCTTCTAGTTTCCAAATATGATGAAGATTGGTTTGATGATTCCACCATTGTCGCGCCATTGAAGAGCAAGAAGATTGTAAGATAAGTGATCAAGAATGTTATATAGATTAAAGAATGCATCTTGAACAAGAAACCATGAACTTGTTTTATGTGTATATGTGTGTATGTAACAGCTAGGGATTGTTGTGTGGTGTTTGGATGTGCATGTGTGATCACATGTGATTATAAAGAGACAAACAAATGGGAAGTTGCCAGAACTTTGGGAGGATATCAGTATATCACTTACATTTTCATGAGTATATTTAATTCATTTTAAAGCTTGCGTAATGTTTTCCTTTTCATATGCTTAAATAATTGCAATAATTTTTAAAAAAGGACTAGGTTTTTGTGTATGTTTCGTCATGCTGATTGATACAAGTTACTGATATCGTTCTTTCATAAACTCATAGGAGAGTGACTTTAGCTTCCGACATGCGAAATATGATATATACAAGCACTTATATAGTACACTTAGTTATTGTTGATCGACGTACAAATATACTAGAATAGCTAGAATTTACCTAGACGTAATTTTTTTTTTATCAAATCTGATCTTTAAACATTTGGTTGTGCGTACATCTAGGATATAATCGATTGTTAAGAAGGATAAAATATTTTTTTATTTGCGTATGTAATTATTAAAGTTTGTTTAATTATCTATTTTTTAACTAAAGTTTAATACAAATCTTTGTATTAGATAGATAATTGGATATTTAAAATGTTTTTGATGAATTCATTTAGTGTGAACGAAAATTAACATCAAGGTTGAGAATCATAGTAATATTCTCACATACTAGTATTTAGTTTAAATTAAGCATTTGACTTCCAAAAGTGAGCAGATGAACTAAGAATCATGGATGGAATATGTATATATTTAAATCTGAACAATTCATAATGCATGGATAATAATTGATATTGTTATGTTATGGAAATTATTTAACTACAATAAAAAAGTAGTAGTTATTGTCAAATGAGTTGTCAAGTCTCTCCACGAAGAACATGAGTTCAGACATGGTTTCGTCGGATCCAATGTTTAAGATTTTGACTTTTTCTTATTTTCCTTTTTTTTTTCTTTTTGAGCAGGTGTTACTTTACCTAAATTAATTTAATTGTCGAATTTTCTTAGTTAGAACATCTTAGTTATAATTTTTTCTCTCTGCAAAGAGACTTAAACTCTGCGTTTTCTTTAAAAGTGACGTCTTTATTACACACCTTCATAACGTTAAATTATAACCTGTTTTAAATAGTTGAGTTTTTAACGTCTTTATTACACACCTTGCTATCATTTCGAAGTGCAGTTTTTTTTATCATTTTATATATAGAGATACCTCTTAGCGAAAATTAAGACACCCCTCAAATTTAAAAGCCTAATGTTTTTTGAAAGATTAAAAGGCTAAAAAAATTTAAAAAAAAAACCCTAATGTTTATTAACAGATTAAAAGCCCAATACATATTAAAATATAAAAGCTCATCTTAACATTTATTTAGCTTCATTTATTATGGTTTTTTTTACATTAATGTAAGTTTTTCTATAAACAAATAGGATATCTATGAAATTTTATTCTAGATCCATCACTGATTTTATGTATTCACGCATGTGTATGCATGCGTTCATGTATACAGTTTTTAAATAGATTAAGTATATAAGATGAAAAAAAAATACAATATTACTAAATTCAAGTAACAATTTTAATGAGTAAACGGAAACAACGAAAAATGGGGGTTAAGGCCTCAAGTTTTACTGATTTAGTTAAGCACGTTACTCTAAATTAAATTTTACGAAATAAGTTTTACGCCTCTACGTTGAGAAACATGATAAAACCCAATTGTGCAAGCGTTGGTGGCAATCTTGCACGTTGTAAATAACTGAAATAAAGCACAACTAATGATATTACCAAAGATGTTGACTCGTTATAAATCAATTCAAGGTTTATTCATCATTCTTTATAAAACAAGGTTTTATCAACACGTTTTTTTACATGCATGCAAGATGAAGGTAACAAAGATGAGAATGTTGATATGAATACGTGGGCACACAAGATTAGACAAAATAAGAAATGATGTGTTTAGAGAAAAGTTAAGAGTAACAAGTATAGCATATAAAATAAGAACCGGAAGGCTAAAATGATTTGAGTATGCGAAAAGAGGCATATGATAGCGCCGATTAGAATAGTCGAGACTATTATGATAGACGAGAGGAGGAGTAGAGACAGATGCAAACCGATTATGGAGGAGAGAATTATACACGACTTGTTTGAGCTACATCTCCTTGAATACATGATCTAAGATAAAAGTATTTAGAGACGTAGGATTAAGGTTAAGAATGTTTAGGGGATGTTTTTAATAGGTTTATACATGTCATAGTTATGTCTTAGGGGATTAATGTGGTTCTAGCATCCTTTTAGTTGTATTTGCATACTCTCATTCCGTTTGATATCATCTGAACGCCTGTTGTTACTATTTGTGGGTTTCTTGATTGTTGTATATGATATACATAGATAACTAATGAAACATGTGGATATGTACTTCTTGATGTGTATATAGTATGGATGGCATATGATTTTTGTGTATATTATTGTACATTTTGCGTATTCTATCACTTGATGTATATGAATACTCACTATGTGTTAAATGTTTGATTATGGTCATCACCTGCCCGTTGTATATATTGTGGTACATGATTTGTTTGTTATGACCTTCCTATATGCATACATTACATTATTTATTTGCATTCTTTGTTGGATTTAAGGTCGTTGATCTTTTTAGAAACAATATTTCTATTCATTGTGGTAGATTTAAGATTTGTTTACATTTCATCCTTCTCAAACCTAGTCAATGGCTTGATAATTGATGAGCTTTGCTGACTTTGGTTATAATTATGTTTATCAAGAGGTATTTCATCTTAAACACATAAGAGTGTTATCTCATTTATTATCAATGTTTTCATAACCAGATCGGACGTCGAACCGAAAGTCTTACTGGTATGGTGGTTTGACCTGATTTAAAAATCGGATGACATCATAGTATATTATATATATAGTTATACATATAATTCAATATAAGTAATTTATATGTTTATTTTATAGTTATACATAAAACTTAGCAATAACTTTATGTCTAACACACTAATTTATTGTTCAACACTTCGTTTTTACTCACTAAAACCAAAAAAATATAAATCAAAATCCGGTTCAACCTCCGGTCCGACCATCGATTCAGAACGAACCGGCCGGTTGACTCCAAAACGAATTAATGCGAACCGGTTAGACCATACCTCCAATTCCAGGTCGGACCGAATCCGGTCTTTACTAACATGGTTTATTATAGGTTCATTTAAACTTTTGATTACCTTGTTACGAAACTCTGGTAAATGAGATTGAAAACCCTTTCTAAGAGTTATATATATGGAATAAATACATAAAATATATATGTAAAGTAGAAAAGTTATTAACTTTATGTAGTTTTCTTATTAGTCTTCTTTATAAAATTAATTAATTAATCTGTTACTTGTTAGCATGAACTAATAGAAAAGAGCATTTATTTCATTTATCTTTATTTTAACTCAATACCCAGAAGTTTTAGAAGGTAATCGTGCTTAGGCTTCTAAGAACATTCACAGTGAAATATCTAATCAATAAATACATGCTTAAATCTAAAAAAAGTTAATAGTTTCCGATAAAACAACACTTTTGTTGTGACCATCGGTTTTCCAATATCTAATTAATTTAATTTTGAAAGATAAAAAAGAAAAAAACGATTAAGAAGGCCAAAATCAAACTAATTAACAAATAACAAGTACAATGACATTAAAACAAATAACAGAATATTAATAATTTAAATTGCATAGATAAATATAATCACTACTTACTACTTAATTACATCACAAATCATATTCCTTGTAAACAAACACATACAATATATTAGTTATATTAACTTATTGTATAATTTAATATTTTTCATCTCCATTCCAATTATTTTTCATTTTAGGACCAGATGGACCTTCTTCCCCTAAAACCTCATTTGGAAGACCACTTATAGCATTCTCAAATGCTTGTTTAAGTTTACCTGGTAAAACCTTTTTTACTTTCTCTATCTCCTTTACAATATCATAACTTATCTTTGGACCCCATTTTCTACTATAGTTCAACCACGGTGGCTCCACCGTGGTTAAATGGTCTGCGGCAATAACTGCCGCCCTGACTCCAGTGTCCATCACCGCCTTCCCTTTAGCCGTATCGTTTCTAATCCCATTCCTTCCATTCCCTTGTAAAACGAGCCCTGGTTTTGGGTAAAACGCGTGACCATTTAAAGAAGCGTACGCGACTGGTTTGTTTCCATTTTCAAGCTCAATCTGTGACGCGTCTAGCAATGTACCTCCACTATGTTCTGAAAAATAGATACATTTTAGACTACCATCAAAATTACTGACCCTTAATGTCAAATGCTCCCAATCACCAACATGTTCACCTATTTTCCCTAGAGGAATGGTGAGAAATGCCAATTTCGCCCTCGCTGGCCCGTTGAATGGGTAAAATATCCATATAGCTATATCGGTAAATGTTGCACCGAACATGGGCTTTATGTGGAAATATGCGTTAGCGTTTTCTAAATCACCTTTCTTGATTCTCTCTTTAGCCGAATCATCGATAGGGAGGTCTAGCCAATATGAGCCATCGTCAGAACCACCTTGAGGGAGGTTCAAACCCTCCGGTTCGATCGGGGTAGGGGAATTTTCTAGCCCTTTTTGGTACAATAATGCTCCATTTTTGAAAAACCAATTAACCGTAGAAGGAAGATATTTTTCATCAGGATGAAAATAAATTATTGGTGAATATGCTTCAATTAAAGCCTTAATTTGAGCTAAATTGGGCATGGCTAATAAAGTGTTTTTGGTATTTTTCAAGCAATAAGGTAGTGACACGTCAGCTGAACCACTTATGTTTTGGACTAGAAATGAACCTGTTGATACACCCATGGCTTGAACCCCCCTATCTTTTGGCCTTGAGCCATACACATTCAACCCATTAGGGTCAATCATATTTTTTAACCCCCAAATCCACCTATCAAATTCAACAACTTCTGTTAAATCCGATCGAACGCATCGGATTCTTTCCAAAGACGGCTTTTCTGGTGAGGTTGTGACCACGTAGCCAACGGCTTTGTAGCCATCAGGCGCCACTGGGAGCCAAATATAGCCGTTGTTATCTTGTTTTATTTTTTGAGACTCACTTGTCCATACGAGTGAGTAATTAGTTGGCTTGGCAAGTGATAAGGGGTCACTTGCACCAGGCTTTCCGCCTAGAACCCACCCGAATAGCGGCTTGTTGTTGCATTGGCCATAGTGACCAAGCATATAGAATCCGTCTGGCATTCCAGACGGTTCATAGAACGTTGCACCAAGATTATCCGGTCCACCTTCATGTGTGGCCCATATTTTGTTGAATGAAGACACTTGACACACTTCTAATCCTCCTAGATCAACAGTACCCGTTGCAAAACCACCTCCTAGAATCATATCAAACACAAACAAACAATTATCATCAGATTGTAAATGATTAACGACACGTTTAATCGTGATATAGAAGAAGATTACCTTGAGGAAAATCGGGTGGTTGAATAGATATTCTTGCAATGGTTTCTATGGGCAATGGTTTCTTTTTCTTCTTGAACATATTAGCCAATAAATTTAACTGATTTCCCATTTTTTCTACAAGGATTGACACCTCGTCTTTCAACAGAAATGGCATTTGTGACACTTTACCAATTGGATATATTAATACACATAAAGATAATATATAAAATAAATAAAATTAAACGGAAAGACAAAAAGTAGAAGTGAATGGCGTGCAAGGTATCCATTGAAAATACTTATATACCCTTCTAAGGCTTTCAACAAACCCCACTTAATATTTCTTTCTTCTTTTATATAAACTATGTTATGTATAAGTTAAAGTTTATACTTAGAATGTTTCTCGGGTTTCACGAAACAAAAAATCAAACTGGTCGTGATTCGATGGTTTAATGGTTCAGTTTCATTGTCTGAACTAAATTTTTTCATCAGTTGTTTTCGAAATCATTTGTTTTTTTATTAAAACTTTCAAAATGATTATGTTGATTCATGATTATAATACATGTATATAACTATATATTTCAAAAAGGAAAGAAAAAAGTAAACAAATAATAACAAATTAAAAAATCAGTTTGAACTTTTGAAATGAACTGAACCGTTAACATGTCAACTGTTAAATAATACAATGAACCGAACCATTTGGAATGAACTTCTAAAAGGTCAAACCGATAACTTGTTTTAGTTTGAAGGTTCGATCATTTTAACGGTTTATAAACACCCCTAGTTTACATCGACTTATTTACTTGGCCTCTAGAGTATGGGACTATGGGGAGCCCCCACTAAAGATATGCTAAATACGCATAAAAAGAGTTATGGAAAAATTAATCAGGCCCCTCCTCCAATTTCTGGCAGGCCCCCAACATTTCTTCGAAGCCCATATTTATTATGGTCCAATGGTCCAATTTACCCATTACTCTTTGTTGATTCTTCCATATCTTGTTACAGAGGTGTCAAACCGGTTCAGAACCTGACCAAGGTTCAACCCGGTAGTTCCTCAACTCAGTTCGGACCCGATATGACTTTCCGGTTTTAACCCGGGTTCTCCCAACCCGACCCGGTTCAAAACCACTTTTTACCATTTTGCCCTCTTGAAACCTGGTTGGACCCCACCAGAACACGATCAAACGCGGTTTGAATTTCTTTGACCACTACCTGACTTGGTTTCAAAATCGAACCGGGGTTTTCTATTAGTTAAGGGACTATATGTGTAACTTATTTAATAAAACTAAAATAAAAAAACTATTTTCTTATTAAATATAAAAGACACGCTCTTTCTCTCACACACAATTTACACACTCTAATCAAACCTTAAACCCAAATTGCAAGTGCCCTCAACCGCACCTTGCTATACCATCACTACCATCACCACCGCACCTCATCATATCTGATAAGAATGATCGGTTTCAGGAAGGTATAGTTGATTTCAAATATGATAAAGTGGTTTATGATTTGATCCAATGTGTTTTTTGGGCTACAATGATGGTGAAAGATCGAAGGTGGTTTAAGATTCGATCGAAGGTGATTTCAGATTCGATAAAATAGTTGATTTCAAATCTAGTTGGGCTATGATGGTGGTGAATGATCAAAGGTAGATTCAAATTCGATCAAAGGTGTTTCTTGGTCGTGGGTAGAAGGGTAGCGATGGTGGTTTGTTGGTGGTGACGGAGGTAGTCTTTTTTGTTTTTTTGTTTTTTATGGAGGGGGAGGGGGTAGTGGTATTAATATGATCAAAATCATTTTTATACTTTTATTACAAATAATGTTAGTGGGTTGAAGTTAATTAAGATGTATTATAAACCAAAGAAAGTAAAATCAAGATTTTAAAATTTATAAATGAAATTTAAACAAATCAAAAAATACAAAAGTAAAATTTACTCTAAAATCAACCTTAAAATGAAAGTTCATGATAACTTCAATGAAATAGCGTACTATCTTTTCTAGAATGTTTTTTCGTTCAAAGGGTTATCTTCAATGAATCTATCTATACAAATAAAATTCAATGATCAATTAATAAAATGTCTTAAAAGTTGATTCTATAGTAATTTTTGGTTTTGTACATTATTTATAATAATTGTTATAAATATGATCAAAATTACTTTTATATTATTTTTTACTTTTTGAATTATTTACACATATCTATCTATATGATCATACTAATAAAACAAAGTTATTAGGAACGCATGTCAATCAATGAAGACCTCCCCACCTGAGTTTTCCTGTTTAAAACATCAATTTACTTAGGGGTTGTTTGTTTTTGGGCTGATCCGGCTGACTGGCTGACTCGGTCAGCGGTTCAGCCCGTTTGGTTTCGGCTTCGAGCCCAGCTGACCGGGTCTCCAGTGCAAACCCGGACCTTAAAAAAATGTGCTGACCGGCTGACCTGCAGGCCGCGGCCCCCTCGCGACCCGCAGACTGCCACCCCCTCCGACCTGGCAGGCCGCCGCCCCCTTGCGGTGGTGGTTCCGACCGGTGGTGTGACTATGTTGGGTTTTGTTACTTAAATATTGAATCATTTTGGTTCCAGTCAGATACTAAATCAAATTGTCAAGTTTCAGTCAGATGCATACCCAGTCAGAACTTCTAACTGGGTCAGCTTCTGACTCAGTCAGATCTTACCCAGTCAGTATAATCAAACAACCCCTTAATGTATCACACTCAAATATAATTTTAATACAAATTAAAATTTGATTGCATTTTATTTTGAAAGTTATATTTTAATTAAAAAAGAGTATTTATTAACCATTTGAAAAACAATCTAAAAGTTATCATAATTAAAATCTTTAAATAGTTTTCTTATTAAACATTTGATATCAAATAAAATGTCCTGATTATTTATTAACTCCTTGATGTTCAATTTGTTATAAAATAATAAAATACATTCTTAAAATAGGTTTTTTAAGATTTTTTAAATATTAGCTTGGCTAACCAATTTTTAAAACATTTTCGTAATTTAAGATTGTAAATGATTTTTATATCACAATTTTCTTACTTTAAAATTTAAACCTTCCCCACTTATAAATCCTTATATCGTAGAGGCAATATACATTGTTTACACTTATCTTTTCTCATCTAATATGCTTAAATTATTCAAGGAAAGATCACCTATAACAATATATCAATATCTTAGTTCTTTTATAAGCTTGTAACGAGACCTTCAATGTCACACCCTCAAAATCCACGTGCGGAATTTTACCGCGAGGCGTGTGAACAAACTAAGATCACAGTCAATAGTTACTCAAAACGACTCTATATGCCACAATTAAAATGAAAACAACCAAAGCTTAAACTTGAAACTGTGCGGAAGCGTTTTGTAAAACAACCCAAAGAATATAAATGCATACTGTGGCAAAAACATGCGTCAACCCAAAAGAGTAAACATTAACCATTAAAAACAATAAAGATGTCATGAAGACCAAGTCTTAGAATGCAAGGTGAATCCGTGTAGTACTCCTAAAGGCAAACAAGTTAATGACCTGAGAATAGCATACTAAAATGTCAACACAATGGTTGGTGAGTTTAAGAGTTGATATTCAAACATAAGCAGTTTAATAATAGAGATATAAAAATAGTACATTGTAACAGATAGCTAGTCCATTAACAGTAAATATTAACTCATAATGATTTCGCAATTGAAGCTGACTTTGTTACGTTGTTGCCTCCTGTCACGACTTAACAGGTCGTGACAATGTTCAATAGGACAAATTGCACCCGGTTGACCTCGAGTCACACAGGTGGGGCTCGTCAGACCCAGTAGTACTACCCAAATTTCCCCGCTATTCAATATTAACAATTCGAAAGTGTGAGGACTTTTCCATGATATCAACACTATATTAATATTATGCACAATTTGAATATATAAAGCGTTTGTGGTTTACCAGTATGCTATCTCCCCCAAAAGAGGATAAGTAAAGAGTGGGGCATGAACTCACCTGGTATGCGTAATAGATACTTAGAGTTTTACTTGACAGACAGAGTGGACAGACAACCTTCAGAGGTTACCTAGATCATATAGGTACATGAGTACGTGTAAACAGAGAACATGTGAAACCCTAAGTACACTACAACCAAGGACTCAAGGTTTCAGAAAAACAAACACGTTTGACCCGTTGGTGACTTTATGTGTTGTAAACCATTCAAGCAATCATACACATATATCATACATGGTTAACATTCAAAATAGATCATATGTATGCTACATTATCCAGGTGTATCACTTATATCATCATACAACCAAGTATCATACAAGTCATGCGAATCTAGAACATTAACATGTCCACTAGTTATAACATAACTAACATGCCACACAAAGATCAAATCACGCACCACATGCCATGTGAAGCCACTCACGACTTCACATCCTAAACCCTGCCAATCCTACTAAGTAGGGGCCTTATATTTGCACGCGTGTATGATGATCACATTCACATTCATTAACCATGTTCATTGCATTCAACATATACCAGAACAATCAATTTCTAGTCCCAAACATGATGTCTTAACTACTAACCAACATCAATATCATACATGATCATCAAAGTCCAAACATCACCCATGATTATCCA
>BJCM01129081.1:0-16736 GCA_018326385.1 Flaveria bidentis | reverse complement strand
CACGGTACCAGTCAGTGCTAATGGAGTTAAATTGACTTTGGGAGGAATGAGTGAATCCTAGAAGACTCTACATAATGCTGAAAAGAAAGCATATGCCTTGTTGACTCAGTCTATACCTAAGGACATATTTCATCAGTTCTTTGAGAACAAGCAATCTAATAAATTATGGGAGGCCTTGGAAAAGAGATATGAATAAAAGCACTGAAGGCAAAAGTTCCTAAGAAGGAATTTGAAAATTTCTCTCCGATTGGGAATGAGAGCTTAGATGATATCATTGATCGATTCTATCATCTGATGAGTGAGTTGCACACTCATGGCATGACCACATCCATGGAAGATAAAGTCTCTAGTTTTGCTGATGGTCTACCAGACAAATGGGATCCATTTGTGTCTAATCTAAGACAAAACGACACTCTTGCTACTTTAGACATAAATGATTTCATTTTGAAGTTAAGGGAGGAAGAACTGCGTATGAAGTTGAAGACCATTTGGGTCATCTGGAACCCAATACATAGTTCCTGAGGCAAATACTACCAAGTTGAAGACCGAGAATCTCGGAAATGTCACAGTGGAAGTTGCTAAAGAGCACATGGACTTTCTAGCTATTGTTGTTCAATCTTATGATGGATTAGTTGCTGGTAAGATTGGAAACTATCATCTTGCTGACGAGGACTACAAGCAAGTTGATGAAACAAAGCTAGAACGCATGGATATTACATGGGCCTTGGCTAGTGCTGTTAGAATAGCCAAAAAGTTTGTTAATAAGACGGGGCAAAATTTGGTTGCCACTAAATATACGACATTTGGATTTGACAAAACCAAAGTCACGTGTTTCAATTGTGGTGAAAATAGGCACTTCAAACGTGAGTGCGTAAAGCCAAAGAAGACTGGAAATGGAAATCCTTTTCCTACATTCAACCGACAAGACAAGGATAAGATTGGAGCTTCATCTTCAAGTAAAGAGTCTAAGGCTTTGGTTGATCAAGGTGATGAAGGACAGGACTGGTCCTTCCGATTCATTTATGAGGGTGAATCAAACATTGCTTTAGTTGATATATTGGATGATGGATGTGCAAGTGAAGGAGACATCATAGCTGAGCATACACTTTCAGATATCGATGAAGCTATGGATGTCATTGATCATTTGGTTGAAGAAGAGTTTAGTGCTACAAACTCAGAATCTCCAGTCACCGAAGAGTCTGACACTGCTTTGATGGCTGATTCGTCTAGTTCTACACAGGTATATTCTAAAGACCAATTATTTAAAAAACATGCATGTGCTAAATGTGATAAATTTAGGGAAATCATTGATTTAAAATTTGCTAGGTTATTAGAACATAATGATAATCTAGTAAATGATTTACAACTTTGCACTGAAGCAAAGCGTGTTTTAAAACAAAATGAGTGCAGCTTCAAAGAAAAGATAGAACTGTTGGGGAAGCAACTAAGGGAAACTGAGGTTGTTGACTTAAATCAATCAAATGACATCAAGTTCTATTTAAATTCTTTGGAGGAAACTAAAAAGGAAAAAGCAGTTTTGCAAGTCGAAGTTGAATCATTAAAACAAAAACTGCACAGTTTGGCAAGTTCTTCTCACATAGTTCAGAACCTAGGGAAAGAATGGAATACCGGGGAAGGTCTGGGTTATAAGGTAGTACCGCCACCACATGCAATCCTTTTGAACAATAAATGTAGACCGATTCATAATAACCCTGTAAAGGATCATGTGGTGTCCACTCCTCTCGTCAGTGATCCAGATTCTACTGGTAAAGTTGTAATATCTATCACTAAGCAGAAGGATTCTACTCTGGGATC
This sequence comes from Flaveria bidentis, assembly GCA_018326385.1. Lineage (NCBI taxonomy): Eukaryota > Viridiplantae > Streptophyta > Magnoliopsida > Asterales > Asteraceae > Flaveria > Flaveria bidentis. The sequence goes on along the minus strand of BJCM01129081.1, from coordinate 14,921 downwards.
AAAAGATAAGATAACTATTGAGGATTTGGATGATAAAATTGAAAAGGTTAAATTAAGATCAGGTTCAAAAACATCTATTTCAGAACCTAAAAGGTCTAATCCAATGAACCTTAAACGTGTGAATCATCAAAATCCTAATAAAATGAAAGTGAAAGATGTTCAAAATGTCAAAACAATTAAGTTTGTTAAAAAGGTGAAACATCTAAAAAGGAAGAGTGTTCACCCAACCGGACATATCTCAAACCCCGACTAAACTCAACCCCACATCAAAACTTTCCTCAAACTGTCGAAGGGAGATCCTGCTACAGTTGTGGAAAAAGAGAACATATCTCTTTGATGAAAGAAAATTGAACTTTTTGATGAAAAACCAAGATTTTCAAAGGTTACACCTAAGATTATTAGTGAACCTAAAGTTCAAACCATAAGCCAGTTGTTTGTTTACCACAAACAGGCCTTACACAAAATTGGTTCATGGAAGAAAAAAACAAGTAATGTGTCTGTTAGTGAGACCAAGAAGAAGAAAGATGTGTCCTCATCCTCTGAAGGACGGTGGGTTGAGTTCATGATGTGTGATACCTCTGGGACACCCAAGCCAGTTAAGGCTTGGGTTCCAAATATGAACTAATTAATTCCTTTGTATGTGCAGGGTGTCCGCTACAATGCTATCACTAATACCTGGATTATTGATAGTGGGGGTTCCAGGCACATGATCAGGAATTCGTCTCTCCTTTTCAACGTCAAGAAAATTAAAGGGGGACACATATCATTCGCTGGGAATAAAGGAGGTTACATCACCGCTCAAGGCAAAGTGGGAAACGAGAAAGTGAAGTGGTCAGCTTCAAGATATAATGATCTATATGTCTTGGATCAATCAAAATCCTCCACAACACTGCCCAATGTTTCTTGTCAAAGGCAACAGAGAGGGATTCAGTCTCCTGGCATAGGAGAATGGGACACATTAATCCCATGAAGATGAATCATCTGGTTCAGAATGATTTGGTGAATGGAGTTACAGTCAAGAATTTCCAGCTCCCAGATTTCAGCGTAGCAAGTAAGAAAGGGAAACAGACCAAGAAGTCTCACAAAGCAAAGAAACTTAATTCTATCGACATTCCTCTCGAGCTTCTACACATGGATCTATTTGGCCCAGTCAACACAAAGAGCATTACTAGATATTGGTACTGCTTTGTAGTAATTGATGATTACTCAAGATTCTCTTGGGTGATGTTTCTAAAAGCCAAGTTAGAGACACTTGACTCATTCAAGCATCTAGTCACTACATTGGAATCACTCTACAAGATGAAAGTAAGAAAGATTCGATCAGACAACAGAATAGAGTTCAAGAATCAGTGGATAGAGACATTTTTTTGAGAGAAAGGAATTGTTCATCAATTTACTTCTGCCTACACTCCACCGATGAATGAGGTTGCTGAAAGAAAGAATCGGAGCTTGATAGGGACAGAAAGGACAATGTTAGCCTACTGTAAACTGCCTTTTCAATTCTGGAACGAGACAATGACTAATGCATGCTACACTCTCAATCGAGTCTTAGTGGTCAAACTTCATGGAAAAACGTGTTATGAATTGCTCCGGTGACGTAAACTCAACTTGGAGTATCTAGAACCATTTGGAGCACCGTGCATGCTGTTAAAGAAAATTCAAACTGGGAAGTTTTGTGAGAAGGCAAAAGAAGGTATCTTTCTCGGTTATAGTATACCAGAAAAGAGAGTTTATAACAACTCAACGGGTCAGGTAGAAGTGTGGTGCAATGTTGATGTCCAAAGATACACCACCCCCTTGCTGGCAAAAGACCTTCCTTCTTCTTTGACTATGATGGATTTTTCAAGTCCTTCAATCTACCTCCTTCTCATCCTGATGATGAGTTATCTACTCTAATGATGTACGATGTTCTGAACACTCCTACATTAGACTAGACATCATCGGTTCCATTAGATGATACTTCTAGCCCTTCAAGGGGAGAGATTGAGGTAAGTGAGTCTTCATCTGATGATGAAGCAGTTGAGACTGCAAATATGGACCAGGAGGAACAGGTTCCCACTACCAAAAGTACACAAGCATATGATCTTGATGCCACTGGAACTTCTAAACTCCATACTCCAACAGCCACAAAAACTAAACCTGGGATTCAAAATCTGGATAATGAGGTGGTTGTTCTGTAACTCCAGGATACACACTTGAATCAAATAACATGAAGAATTATGGATCAAACAATGATAATCATAATAAAACCCCTTTAATCTATATTGATTCCATATAATTTGTACAAAGTGGAAACCCAATCAATTAGTCATTCAACCATTAACAACACTAATGACAGTTAACCTATTTATTGTCTAGACAAATATTCACTAATTGCACTTAACCCCCTAGACTTAGGCTAATTAACAAAATTATATATTAAGCATAAAAATAACTAAAAACAAGATAAAATATATTTTGTTCACAAAAAATATATTTATTACAATATAACTCCTAGTCATCTAAATCTTCAACGTCTCGTCTCGGTTCCTCGTCTCGAACGTGTCGGATTTGACTTTTGCGTTGACTTTGACCGTGGCGTTGACTATTGTTAACTATGACTATGTTGATAATATAGACTATGTTCTACAGCTCCAACAATACTCCCCTTTAGTCTATCATTATCAACGTCTTCAAACTAATTCATCACCAAGAAGTCAACATTAGAAAGATATTCAATTTGAATCTTTTGAAATTTGATTAGAAAGATTATTCATTTCATAAGCTCCCCCTATTTATGTGCTCTCTTTTTTTGAATGCAACCTTTGCAAGGATATTGGAACAGCTTTCCCGAATCTCTAATCTTGAGTGCTTCAGAAGATGTAGGAGGAGGATTCCTAGCTCAGTATCTTCTGCAAACTTAAGGAACAGGTTCTTTGATCAGGTACACTGCTCAACTGATGATCGGCCATCACTTAAAGCAAATATCTGAAACACATTCACAAACACAATCTCGAATATTTCTAATTAGATCATTTCATTTTAACAAAATAAACCTGTGTTTATTTGTGTTTGAAAAACAAGCGAACCCGTGTTCGTTTGTGCGCAATTTCTGTGAAATGCATGAAAAATGATAAAATTGAAACAACATAATATGGAAGACCTAAAAAAATTTTGAAATGAAAATTTATTATATTTTTTTTAAATTTTATATATCAATTTTTTTATTTTTTATTTTTAAAACGAGAACTGAATCGATCATGAGATCACATCCTCAAGATATACTTTAGCACAAAGATGAATTTAAACATCGACAAGCAATGAGATCACACTGATAACTAAATCTAATCACAGTCTTTGAATGAATTTTGAAATTCTTAAAAAGATCAATAATGATTGATGATATATTTGTCCACTTAAACTCATGCCCTATCTTTTTCAACAAGCAGAAGATGTTTTGTTAAGGTTCGATTAAATGCTTTAGAATGCTAGAACCCCATAATCATTTGGCAAAAACCCTCACCCAACCTCAGGATTTCTTGAATTTTGTAACAATCTTTACAGAGAAAGGCTTGTGCATTAGTGTGCAAGTGATTATTGACAGAATATTACATTCTGTGATGAATTCATTGTTAGATGATTTGACACTACTTAGACCAAAATGGTGAGAGCTCCAGGTCTATACTCACGTATAACAAAGGAGATGACCATTTAATCATGTGCCAATGAGAGCTCCAGGTCAATACTATCGTACAACAAAGGAGATCATCACTCTAGGTCAGTACTTCCGTACAACAGAGGAGATTAGCACAGACACAAGACACATAAATACACCACACATAGCTTAAAGATATGACATATATGATTTGTATCATAGTGGGTGAAAGATCAATTCTCAATCCAATTTTTGTCGGGACTCAGTTTTTGTGCATGCCAAAAATGATTGCGTAAATCCAGACGTCCTTAAGCATATATTTTAATTTAAATCATGATGTTGTTGTTTACTTTATTCTTCAGGCCGAGTCTACCAAACATATCATTAAAGAATCTGTTTGTTTTTCTATTATTTGCACTTAAAAATAAGATGTAAAACAGATAATAGCATCAGTTACTATCATTTCTCATTTTAAAAATGCAAGTCATGCAAAAGCAAGCATTTCAAGAAGATATACAATCATTTCTCAATCATCTCGAATCAAGTTCCCAGTTCTCTTTTCATTTTTATTTACTTATACTCTCCCCCTAAATTTTTATTTTTGCAAACTTATTATTTTTATTTTTTTATTTTTTTTAATTTTTTTTATAAAACTGTACAAAAATAGAAATTTACCAAAGAAGGTCTTCCAAACTACACTGATATGAATATATGTAATGAATTCTCAAGAAATATGCAGTGTTTGTGAAGTGAGAACAGTGATTGTATAGATAAAAGTCCAGATTGTGAATAAAAATACCGTGACCTTAACCTATTTGTTTTGCCTCAAATTTGAATTAAGAACAATCTTTATTAGTAAACCGGAGTACTAACAGTCCTCCTGAATTGTTCCTGCACTCATAAACCGATTAGTTTGAAAGGGGAACCCAGGCCATCATAGTCTTGGAACTTCCATTTTCATCGATATTAGAAACCTGCTTCTGCACACAATCGTTTAAACAATCTGGGATATCTGTATCCTTTTTAATTTGCCAAATTTGTTTCGATTCAATTAATTTGGATTTGAATGAATTAAATTTGGAAAACATTTTCTATTTAAGACCAGAAAGAAAATAATTTGGTTTTGAACCTTTGGTCATTTTCATCTTTGAATCATGTGAAACCGGCTTCACATGAAAAGGTTTGGATGGAGGGTTTTTCATCCAACCATTCAAAGATATGTGCTTTTTACCTCTTGATCCAGAGAAGCAACCCGTGTTGCCTTTACCATCTTGAATATTCTTTGTAGACTTACATTCGGAGAAGCAATTCGTTTTGCCTTTACCATTCGAAGCAAGTCTTTGAGGGCACTTCTTTACCACATGACCTTCTTTTCCACACTCAAAACAAGCCTTGAATGGCTTTTGATTCTTTGTAGTCCCGTGTTGTGCAGGTGCTGAGAAGGATTGCTTTAAGCTTGTAGCAGATTCTTGCTTGTTCTGAAGTTTTTCGTGCTGAATAGGGAATGAGATCTTCACTGATTGATTGGGTTGCTTTGAAATTGGAGAAGAGATCTGTATTAGTCTTAATTAAGCTTTTGGAAGCTTTTGATACTTGACAATGTCAGGAGATATCTTGATCTATGAGGAACCAACACGCTCCTCTGTGTTTGATTTATCATCTGAGCTTATCCAGTCTCGTATACACAGATCTGCTTCCAAAGGATCTTGATTGACACCTCCTATTATGTCGGCTTTGGTTATAGGATTCTCGTTGCCTGATGATTCAACAACTATTCCTTCTTTGACAAACTTGACGAGAACAAACAAAGGAATGTTATCCGATTTGAATTTGTTGAAGAAAGTTGGAGAAGCAACTGATATTGGTGTTGGAGCATCAGAAGTGGAATCTTCATTAATCTTCTTATCAGACCCTTGCCTGAGGAATCCCAAACCTACAGGAGAATCCTCCACATCTCTAACCTCTTTAAGATTAACACTTCTTAAACTTGCATTTAAATTATTAGTTTCTGCAGCTTCAATTAAATCATTTGTTGAATTAGGTCTGGGGATTGGTGAATAACATAAAGTAGAAGGAGGTGGAACTAAATTAAATACAGTTTCACCATTAGATTTATATCCAATCCCATGTTTTACCTGCACCCCTTGTTGTTTAGCAATAAGCTCATCCTTTTTCATGTGTGAAAGGGTCCATTTATCAAGCTTTGTTTGAAGCTGAGTTGTTTCAAATTGAGCTAAAACAACCCTTTCTCTCAGATTTATATCCAATCCCATGTTTTACAAATGCAAAGCGATTACCCGAGGTTGTGGACCCATCATATCATTGTTATATAAAACAATCTGCTCACATGCTAAGCCGTAAATGTAAAATATATAAAGACAAAATGTACTTTTAACTAATCAAAATGATGCAACATAAAGCCATTGAAAGAGATCTAGAAAGCAAGGAAGACCCAATCCCGTCAATTGAGTCATCCTTGTTAAGCTCTTCATCTTTAACCACAAACTCCTCTAGCTTCTGCAACATGGTCTCAACTCTCTGATTTGTGGGTCCCAGTGAAGAATCATAAACATAAACACAAGAGTTTATGCCAGTAGCTATCACCACCACTTGATTTAATTGATTTAGTAGAAGAATCGAGTTTAAGAACGAAAGGACCTACAGACAACAACAATTTTAAGAACATTTTAGATATTTAACATGATAGTGATGATATATGAAATAAACTATATTTATTAGGGTTTACTTGAGATAGGAACTTGGAGAGTGATAAAGGGACAACGGATGAGCTCCAAAACAATGGATTTGTGTCGATTAATACCATTAGCAGACTTACATAATCTATGATCAAGTTATAAACTAAAATATATAAAAAAAATTGAATGATAAGATGATGATAATTAAGTTGGAGTATATACATGATTATAGATATAAAATTTACCTCTATATTGCTTTGATGAAACAGGGGTCATACTTGAGGTGTGTGTGAAAGGACATATTTTCTGGGTGATCCAACTAAACCAGATAACAAGAATTATAGATCCTGTATTGAATAAAGTTTAGGAAGCTCAATGCAGAATGGTTTTTTATTAATGACTATTTATTACTTCAAAAAAGATATACGAAACATGGCACATGGTACTCATGTAAGTTAAACAAATGACATGATGAAAAGTAGATTACTCTCAACCAGTCTTTAACTAAATAAAGGAAACCCAAATCTCTAGGTAGTAAATAAACCTGATATCTCATATATTCATTTCCCCAAATTACAAGGACAATTTTGCATCTGTAAAAATACAACTCTATACACATCACAAAATAGAGTTGTATAGAAAACAAAGTGCATTTGGTTTACCAAACTAAGTACTAATTAAAAGAAAAGGATTCATACATCTAGGCTTACGTTTTCTTTACCTTTTAGTTTCCTGTTCATGTACCTAAAGGAGTTGGTACATCCATCCCCAATTCAAACTTGATTTATTTTGGCATTGTTCTCTCAACTACAAGAACGCGGGTTATAAAAAATTAAGCTCCAAGAAAAAAATCCTTGCACCAACTCAAAGCACATCAATATAATCATTAAACATGGGGATAGTAAAAAAAATTAGGCCAGCTTGCGCAAGTGTATTCACTACTGACCTTTTTTTAAATAAAATGTAACATTTTTGTAGTGTCTTCCTGTTGTACTTCAACTTGATGAAACTTTATCATAACGTCGATTAAAACATAATGCCTAGAAACTTTAGTACATAGCTAAGAGTCTTTTTCTTTGGTTATGTATTTTTCAGGTCATGGAGTTTATTCGTTGCATCTGAAATCCGTTTATAATTATAACTGACACCTACTGACTAGGGTTCTGAAATGATGCATAGCATCATTCTTGTGTGTTATGTTTAAAAAATGGTAGGGAAAATAATCTTTAAATAAACTAACTTTAGCAATTTTAATTGTATGACCATCCACTTGGTAGCAGTTCATTCTCAGGATATGAACAGTAAAATCCTATTAATGGTATGCATATTTATATAAATTTCCCACTTGCACCAGCCACCCAGACTGCTGAATATCAATTTTCCCTTCTATTAAGAGTTTTTTGGTTTTAAGTATTCAGTACTGTCTCATATAAGCATGAGCATATCCAAAAGGAACTAGAAAACAGTAATGAGCTGCACTGCTTGATTAGGGGTATAATTACTGAATTGACATTCTCACTTCCTTGTATATAAGTGAGAACCTGTTTTGATTACTAGTTAACCAAAATCATATAGCAGAGGCAACATAGTGTAATTTGGAGTGCATAGTGCACTATTAACATTATTGCAGAAAATCCAATCTTCCATTCGGCATATTATGAAATAACTGTCAGTCTCTCACTCAATCAGAATAAGCAACATTAGGTTGTGTACAGTTCAGATGTCACTTTAAAGGATTCAATATTCAAGATCTGATGTGCATTAGACCTTTAAAAAAAATTCAAGTGAGTTTCGCAAGGTCAGCTGAAAAAAAGCAGTTAACATAATATAATTAGCAGTGCATACTGCACTTAACACTATTGCAGAACTTCCAATCTTCCATTAGACATTTATTAATCAATTGTTACTCTCTCAGACTATGCAACATTATGTGGTGTACAGTACAGATGTCACTTTAAAAGGACTTAGTATTCAAGCTCTGATGTGCATTAGACCTTTAAAAGAAAAGAATTTTAATTTTCTTTTCTGCAGTAATGTTAAGTGCACTATGCACTACAATTTACACTATGTTCCCTCTGCTATATGATTTTTATTAACTAGCATAAGGGCAAGCCTCACCTCTAACCCGTTAAAGACGCTGCACCTAGAGGGACCCCCTGCTCACATATCTCTATCCTTTTGATAAGACATGCTAATAATACAAACAAAGCAATTAAATGATATGAACTAATTTTTAGGACCACAAGGTTGATGGTTCTAATAATGTTTGTGGGGTTAAATGTTCACGTGTCAAAAGTTGATCAAATGGGTCATGGGGCAGAAAACTGGATCTGTCCAAAATCTATTTTTGGAATTAATAATTTAATAATTTGACAATCAAATATAATAAAGTATTCAAAGAATAAATCAAGCAATGCTTGATTTAAGCTATCGGTTATGATTCTCCTTTATGATTAGGAGTTATTTTCTTTCTTATAAATAGATGTTAGGAATAAGATGCAATGTGTACCAAAAAGTATTTCCTTTGTTCTACTTAATAAAATTATGTGAGTGTGTTTTTATCAATTGTTATTGTGCCAATTGTCTAACAATTGGTATCAGAGTGGTGCGAAATCGAAAAACTAGTGTCAGGGAAAGACAAGTCACTACACCAAAAGATTGAATCGTTGAACAACAGCTTGATTCAATTCTGATCAGCCCCTGATCAAAACTAAATCGTGGCTCTAATCACATCGATAAGTAACCAGACCTTGTTCTTCTTTGTTGCCTAGGAAAAGATTGGAATAGCCAGGTTAAGCTTGTTCTTTTGGCAGGAATTCCGACCAGAAGTGCAGAAAAAACAGTCAGGAAGAAACTTTTGGATCCAGTCTTGTTTGGCAGGTGGAAGAAAACAAAAAAAGAAGGTGGCTATGTTTTCTTGGTTGGTGGAAGAAGGTTGTTGGAATAGGGTTTGATCTACAAGGGTTGGGGCTATCCAAACAGAAAAAAATGGCAATGATACGAGCAAAGGAAGGAGGTTCAATGTCCTATCAGTGTCCGATTTTGACAAACTATCTAGTGTGGGCAATTAAAGTGAAGGCCATTATGGATGCAAATGGAATATGGGAGGCCATAGAACCACCAAGAGGTACTAATGTTGATCCAAAAAAGTCCAAGACGACTCTTGCCTTCTTGTTTCAAGCCATCCAGGAAGAGCTAGTTTTACAAATGGCATCTCATACGGATGCAAGCAAGTTTGGGAAGGGCTGAAAACAAGATTTTTAGGGGTGGGTCGACTAAGAACGACTAGGCTTTTAACATTGAGGAAGGAAATCGAAAGCTTGCACATGAAGAAGGATGACTTGGTAGATACTTTTGCAAGCAAACTAAGTGGACTGGATTCAAAGGCAAGAAGTCTTGGGTCAGACATTGAAGAGAAGGTTTTGGTGAGATGGTTGCTCGATGCAATGCCCAAGTCATTCCTTCAAATCGTAGCCTTAATAGAGCAATGCTTTGATCTTGACAAGATGTCGTTTGATGAAGTTGTTGGTAAAAGAGGCTTATGATAAAAGTTCTCAATGATCTTATTAATAAACCCATCCCTTATATAGAGATGAAGACAATTATCTCTAACCATAATTCTAGAAACTTTGCTAAATAACTTATGATAGACATCAATTCAAACAATGATAATTATCTCTAAGACACCCCTTCCGTTTTAGCGGGCAGAGGACAAACACTCAAGCTGGAACGGAACGATTGAATAGTTGTCTGGACAGCCCCTTCGTGAAAATATCTGCATACTAAAGTGAAGACGGGACGTGGAGGACGCGGATGTGGCCCACCTGAACCTTGTCTCGGACGAAGTGTATATCAATCTCAATATGCTTGGTTCGTTGATGTTGGACCGAATTGTTGGACAAGTAAACGGCTGAAACATTGTCACAATAAAATACGGATGCCTGTCATAATAGAGTATGGAGTTCGAGCAACAAGTTATGAATCCAAGTGGCCTCTGCCACAGCATTTGCGACCCCTCTATACTCTACCTCTGCGCTCGATTGGGACACTGTAGGTTTTCATTTCGACAACCAAGAAATAAGATTGTCTCCAAGGAAGACACAATAACCTGATGTAGACTGTCGCTTGTCCAGACACCCGCCCCAATCGGTATCCGAGTTAGCCACCAAATGCTGAGTGGAGGACTTAACATTGCGAATGCCATAATCAATCATTCCCTGAATATACCTGATAATGCGCTTCATAAAGGTAAAATATGGATCTCTTGGTTCATGTATGAACAAACAAATTTGTAGGACGACGTATGTGATATCTGGTCGTGTGATTGTAAGGTATTGTAAGGCCGCGGCAAGACTCCGATATAGAGTTGGATCGGAGAATAACATACCATCTGTGGCACTAAGTTTGGTGGACAAGTCGACAGGAGTGGCGCATGGTTTGCATGTTGACATAGAGGCCCGAGCAATAATATATTTCGTATATTGTTCCTGTGACAAGAAAATGTCGTGTATGGGGAGTAACCTTAATCCCGAGAAAGTGATGAAGACGCCCAAGCTCAATCATTACAAACTCACGTGAGAGAGTGAGGATAATGTAATTCAAAAAAATATCATTAGATGTCGTCAAAACAATATAATCCACATATAATAATAGGTAAGCAATATTGGTGGCATCCTTTTTATAAATAAATAAAGAATTTTCGCAGGTGCTAGTTTTAAAACCATGAGAGGTAATATAAGTGGCAAACCAGGTATACCAGGCCCGGGGCGCCTATTTGAGGCCATAGAGGGATTTCTTTAAGTGACACACGTGGTTAGGAAAGCGTTTATCAACAAACCCGGGGGTTGGTGCATGGGCCAAGAGCGCGAGACGAATAAAGATAGAAATGTCCGGATAGTAGCCGGTTTAACCGTCGGGTGTTGGAAAAATCGGATCTAGTCGCCGATTAATCGGCGAGTAATCGCTAATCGGGGGGTTAACGTGGCGATTTCATGTAATCGGAGGAGGCATTAGTTGGTAGTTAGTCAAAGTCGGTCCTAGTCGGTCCAAATTGGAGCAAATCGGAACAAATCGGTCAAAGGCGGTCAATGATTTATCATTTAAAAAAACAAACATATCTGTTAAAAGAAGTCCCGATCCATGGATCCATGGGTTTCAAACTTCATTTAACCTAGCTGTCACTCACCAAATGGCAAATAGGCAAATAGTAGTTGTCTTCTTCTCTGGAGGCGAACATCAAACTCAACAGCAGCTTGAGTTTTTAGTCAAGAAGAAGCTTGAGGCGAACAATGGCCGTCTTCTTCTCGTAGTTGTCGACCGAAGTACCACACAACAACTGTCTTCTTCTCTTGCCTCTTGGTATGTTGTCTTGAGTTTTTAGGGTTTAGTAAACTTCTGTCTTTGGAGTTGTGCACATCAGCCGAAATAATAAAATAGATTGAGGCTTTGTATTGCATTATTGTTTTATAAAAGTAAATAACTTCTGTTTTTTCTGGTGTTGTTTTATAAAATTAAAAAAGTGAAGTTTATCTTCTATGGAGTTGTGAACATCAACTGCATTATTGTTTGCAATGTTTTTTGTTCATATCTTTTGTATTGCATTATTGTTTTATAAAAATAAATTAGTTTGTTTCATATTTTAATTTAAGTGTGATAATTTAAGTTTTATATTTAAGTTTTAAGCAATATGATTTTAAACTATTTGAACTTTAAAGTATTAAAACTACTATTTTTAATTTTTATGTTTTGAAATATTTGATCTTTAAACTTTAAAATACTTGATTGTTTTTTTATGTTTAATTATTTATGTTTGAAGTATACTTATCTTAACTATATATATAATTTATAAAAAAATACATATAAAATCTCCAAACCTATTTATCCTGATTAATCCATAGTCCCCACCTCACCGCCCGACTAGCGCCTAACGATTTTTACAACACTGGGCCTAAAAGTGTCATCACAATCAATGCCCACAGTTTGAGAGTTGCCATTTGCAACCAAACGTGCCTTGTAACGTTCCAAAGTCCCATCGGATTTGAACTTGTGTTTAAATAGCCACATGCACCGGATGATGGGGCGGTCCATAGGACGAGGGACCAATTCCCATGTTCCATTGTCCTGTAAAGTAGTAAATTCTAGTTGCATGGCATGTAACCAATTTGGATCGGCAAAGGCTTTGGCATAGGTGGTGGGTATGGGTGATATGGTTATGGCGGGGAGTGCGATTGGGGAAGATGTGGTGCGAGACTTGGATCGGATAGTCATGGGATGGGTATTGGAGGCAGATAGGGGACCAGGTTGGGATGTTATGGTTGGTTGGGGGTTGGATTGAGGAGAAACGGGGCTGTGGGAGTTGCCCGTAGAATGCGGGGGTATGGGAGGAGGTCTCGGGCGGCGAGAGTAAGTGAACTGGAAAGGGGAGGAAGACACGGTTGTGGGCACAAGGTTTGGGAAATTAAACCCCAACAGGAGAGCATCATCCAGGAAGTTATAGGTTGAGGAGGGTGGGCTAGGGTTGGCTGAGAATGAATGCTCATCAAAGGTTACATGGCGGGAAATATAGACCTTGCCAGTGGTGGGATCAAGGTAGCGGTAGCTGCAAAAATCCGGAGGATACCCCAAGAAAATACATCGGACCAAGCGTGGGTGTAGTTTGTGCGGTTGGGTGGCAGATGTATTGGGGTAGCAAGTGCAGCCGAACACACGCAAGTGGTCGTAGGAAGGGTGTCGAAGGTAGAGGGCAAAGGTTGGGGAGTAAAAATTGAGTCGTTTGGTTAGCAAGATGTTATGTAAGTAGGCTGCAAAATGAAGAACTTCAACCCAAAATAAGGGTGGAAGGTTGGCATGGATAAGTAGTGCACAAATGATGTCGTTAAGATGACGAATCATGCGTTTAGCCCGTCCATTTTGAGGGGAGGATTGGGGACACAAAAATATGAATATAAGGCCATGTTGGTGTGTGAACGGTTTGAAAGCATGATTGTCAAATCCCCCCCCCCCTAAATCACATTGAGAGGTTTTAATTCTACGATTGAATTGTGTTAATATTAGTTGGTGGAATTTGCCAAAAGTGGGAAAGGTTTCAGACTTGAACTTAAGAGGATAAACCCACACAAAGTGTGAAAAGTTGTCAATAAGCACCATGTAGTATTTGTACCCAGATTTACTTGTGATAGGTAAGGTCCATAGATCATAGTGGATAATGCCAAAAGGAACAAAGGTGAAAGTATTAGATGAATAAAAAGGTAATCTTTTACTACTAGAAAGTTGACAAGAATTGCAAAGACGAGACCCAAGGTCTTTATTACACGAAAAATTAAAGTTACGACTTAAGACGTCTAATACTTGAGCTCCAAGATGACCAAGACGATCGTGCCATGGTAGGGAGGGAGTGGTGAGGAAGTTGGCATGAGGTGGAAGATGTGGTGACGTAAGCAGATATAGATCCCCGGTGCTGTTGTGGCGAGACAAAATCCTTTTTAGTTTTGAGATCCTTCAAAGAGAAACCAAACGGGTCAAATTCTATGGAAACATTATTATCACGAGTAAAACATCGCAAAGATATGAGATTTTTAATTATTTGTGGGCTATAGAGGATGTTCGGTAAGATGTAAGTGCGATTTGGTAAGAAGTGAAAACTAGTGCCAGATCCTTTTATTGGTAAACATGTTTCATTGCCCACTAGAATATTACTGTATAAATTAGATGAATTGGGAATTAAAGTTTTACCTGGGTCGCGAGTAAGGTGAGATAATGCCCCAGTATCCATGATGTCCGAGGTCCAAGAGGCATTGGACTAATTAACCTGCATGTTAGTAAAAGTTGCACTAAGGTTGGATAGGCTCAGGGCATTGTAGCCGCCTGGGAGTTGGGTTGTGCATTCATGGCCATCAGTGTAATGGGCTTGAGGAAAGTTGGCAAAGTGGGCCTGTTGGGGGGTGGTGGGCGGCTGGTGTTGGTGGTTATTGGGCCGCCAAGAAGACTATGTGGGGTAGGGACATAGGGGAGGGCTCCACCAGGCCCAAGTAGATATGTACAAAAAAACCGGTTCGGAACCGGTTCGTCGAAAAAAACCCGAACCGGTTTGAGGCCCAAACCGGTTTCAAACCGTCGGTTCGTAAGCGGTTTACAATTCCAAGCAAACAAACCGGTTTCAACCCGAACCGGTCTTCAAACCGGTCTTCAAACCGGTTCCAAACCGGTCTCCAAACCGGTTCCAAACCGGTCTCCAAACCGGTCTCCAAACCGGTCTCCAAACCGGTCTCCAAACCGGTCTCCAAACCGGTTCCAAACCGGTCTCCAAACCGGTCTCCAAACCGGTCTCCAAACCGGTCTCCAAACCGGTCTTTCAAACCGGTTTTCAAACCGGTTACCGTTACCCAACGGCTATATAGCCGTTTGAACCGATTTTAAATTGTTATAAATTGTTTAAATGTTTAAATTGTTTAAATGTTTTAAATGTTTATAAATGTTATAAATTGTTTAAATAATATAAATTGTTTTAAATTAGATAAATTATATAAAATGTTATAAATTGTTATAAATTGTTTAAATTATATAAATGTTAAAATTTTAATTAAAAGTTTAAA
>BJCM01129019.1:0-12327 GCA_018326385.1 Flaveria bidentis | reverse complement strand
AAACAGCTGAAGTTATCAACTGAAGATAACAACTGAAGGGAAGAGCTGAAGGAAACAGCTGAAGTTATCTGCTGAAGACAACAGCTGAAGGCAACCGCTGGTGACAACCGCTGAAAGGAAACAGCTGAAGACAACAACTGAAAGGAAACAGCTGAAGACAACAGCTGCAGACAACAGCTGAAGACTTAGTCTGAAAACAGCTGAAGGCAACAGAGGTTGCCACAACAGCTGTTCTCTGGATAATTCATCCTTCCCGTACGTCTGCATAGTCGAAGTCGCCCAACACTTAGAATTACTTCAGAATGTTCGTGGGGGTTTGTGCAGCTAGGTTTTGACTATTGTTGGCTAGGATTTAATATGCCTCATGTTGCATGTTCGTGCATGGTTGTTTCTACAGCCCTTATCGTTATTACTATGATTGTTATCTCTGGTTTGTTATTATTATTATAAATAATAATATCATTGTATGACTTTACGTGGTGTGATTACGATTATAACGTAAAGTATTATCATTAATAAGTGAAAGATTAATGATGACGAGAAAGGAAAGCAAATGGTAATGAAAGTCTTGCAAGCTGATGTATGGAGACGGGCGGCCTTGTTGTCGTTCGCTCAACTGTGTTGCGGGTTCGCTACCCCGAAGGATGCACACAGGGTCAATCGCTGATTGACGGGTGGAGGTGAGCAATCTTGTTGTTGCAAAAGACTCGGTTAGTATGCGATCCGTGAGATTTCCAAGGAGGTGAGCAATATGGTTGCAAAAGACTCGGTTAGTATGCGATCCTTGAGATTGCTAATGAGGTGAGCGGCCCTGTTGCCGCAAAAGACTCGAGAAAGAAAATGTTAAGATGAATAACGAATGAAAGATAAGCTAAGCTATACCTTGGTGTATGTATGACGTATGCTCATGTAATGAGGTACAAAGGAAAGGATTTTAATGAAAAGGACATTTTTATATATATATATATATTACTCAAGGTATTTAAATGTTTTTAAAACTAGAACTCACTCAGCGACGCTGACTTTTCATACATTTTCAGTTGGCAGGTAGATTGTTGCTGAGGATGGCACGCGGAGAGAACTACTCGGCAGGGCAAGACTGACATCCAATTTTTGATAAGAGTTCTCTGATGTTTTGTAATGAAGTACATAAGTCTTTGTAAACTGTCCTAGACCAATCTGTATGGTCTAACAACCATGTTTTAATGACATGCATGGTTTTTGATAAAGTTAAATTCCGCTGCTTAAATTGTACCTTGCATGATTTTATATAATTTTCATGGTAAACGGCCAATTGTAAGGTCCTGGAAATCGGGGCGTTACATGTACTAAGGTTGTAATTACTTTTGACATTGTTACACACGTGTTTTTTGACCTACGCGTCGTAGTGGATTCATAAACCCATGAAAAAATGATAAACATTGAAGCGTCGTCATTGAACCTGGTTGTGACGATGATATCGACATTGAAACGGTCCTTGCTGTCGAAGTTTACTACTGGATAGGAATTCCATCGGTATGGCATTAGAACTGCTCGGAGAAGTTCGATATGGAAGTTAAAGAGAAAAAATATAAAGTTGAATAGATTCAGTTATGAAAATCAAATGCAGGATTAAATACACATCAAAAGTGAAGAAAAAGTTTCGTGGTTGTAAAAATGATTTTTATGAAACACGAATTCAAGTTTTAAAAAAAGTACCCCCAGGAGTTAGAAACCAAGTACTTGAATTAAACCTTTAGCTTAATTAACCTATACATAGTGATTGTTTATGGCATTAGTAATGTTAACACTATTTATTGACTATTTAATCATATTTAGTAGGCATTGTTACATAATGATTTTTTAGTATTATAATTGTTTAAACTTTAGCTTTCGTTTTATGTATTTAGAAATGTAATGAACATTATTGAAGATTTTTACTTTGGAATGGAGTTTTAAAATTTTGTATTTGGAGTTGTCATTTTGTTGCTTATATTAGGAATATATGCAATTGTTGATCTTAAGAAGAGAAATACATAAAAATCTTTTAGTAAATTTAAGAATAGTATGATCATTTCGTAAGTTAATTTAATAAAACAGATAAATATGTAATATATTGTTTTCAAAAGGAGATATTTGTATTGGATTTCTAGTTTAAGAAAATATGTTATTCATAATTGAAAATATGTAAATGCCTTTTTTATTTATTATTTATAAAATACTTGTATTGTTATTGTAGCCTCTTCATTCATTCATCGTCAAGTATGCAAAGTTCACTTTAAGTTTAAACTTTGAGTGGTGATCATGGCCGAACTACAGTACTAATAAACAACCTTAACCTGCCTTAAATTGATCTCTTACTCTTGTTATGGTTTTTTATTATGGCCGATAGATAAAATGAAATCTCACCCGTTAGAAATACTGGAGAAAGGTGAATAAGTGTTTTTAAATTTTATGTTTTGTTAATTAACTGATTAAATAAAATAGCGTATTTTTTAATTGTAAAATAACAAACAAGAAAATAGTTTAGTGAAGAAGAAATAAAATTGATTCATAAAGATTCAAGTGGATGTTAATAAATTCATTCTATGTTTTCTCTTAATTTTTTTAACCTGAAATTGTTTTCTCTCCCTAAAATGATAGGGATCATCGTGTACAAACTAGCAATAAAAAAGATAGTAATCACTTCGACAAATGTCTTACCCTTTTTAAAAGAATTGATCACCTTCTTCGTTTTAGTAAATAAGATAGCGGCCACCCAACAACCTTATTAATAATTTCAATATATAATAAAAGAAATGGGTTAAGCTACGTGTCAAAATTTTAGGCAATACATTGTCACATGACATCTTCACAGATTGTCACGTGCCATTTTAATAGCAATATGATTTACAAAAAAGATCTCACAATCATGTTTAAAGAGTATTTAATGTCTAATTAAATAACATTTGAAAATTAGATTTTAAAATTTAATGAATGAAATGAAAATTTAAAATTTAAATTTTCAATTTCATTATGCAATTAATTCGATATTTTATCTAAAAATAATTAATTAATTAGTCAAAATTTAAAATTTAAAACTAACAATTTAAATATTTAAATTATACATATGTAGTTCATAAATTTTGCATTCCAATAATAACAATCAATTTGAGTATGATTAATAATTTTAAATTTTGAAAATCATATATATATTTTAACAATATCATATAATATTTACTTGTATTATATAACATTATATTATTATTTTATTATATGTAAACAATTTTTTTTCTATTTACTCTTCTTTTACTTCAAAGATATTTGACAAATATACTAAATAACTTCTCCTATAATTAAGGAGTCCGTTTATTTTGCATGAAGAGCTTCTCTTGCTTCTACATTATTCAAACAATCATTATTTTTAACTCATTTCGTATTGCATCCAATCACAATATTACGTACACTTTAATTTAAAAGACAAGTTTTAATGATAAACTTTAATACTATAATTTTTTGTTCTACGAGCATAACCTTCACTTTATTCATTTTTTATTTATGTATACTGGTTTATACGCTATTGATAAATCATCAAATTTCCTTGCTCAACATGATATCATTAACTTTTTTAAAAGATCTCAACATATCATGTTGTGATTCGTTTATAGAGACAACCAATGTATAATAATACGATAAAAACTTACTCTATTGAGTATACTATGATTGAGGATGAGGTATTGTTCAACTATTGGAATTGTTATATTATTCTTTTAATATTTATCTTATATAACATATATTATATATTCTTAATTTTTTACATATTTAATTATAGTATACTACAATGCAAGGGATATTAAAAAGATGAATTTTTAAGTTTGAGAAGTTGCTGACTGAATATTGTTAAACATTTGAATACAAATAAGTTTTTAGATATTTAAAACATTAATATTGTTTTTTATTTATTTAATCAATTCATTTATTTACATGTATACATATTTATCTAATCAATCTTTACATCCATGTATATTACAAATGTATTAATAGTCATTGATAATTTATATTTTTATTTATTTCAAATTTATTTCTTTCAACTCGTGTAATATACAAATAGTTATACTAGTATGGTAATAATTACTACTTACATGAGTCTCACTACACACTATATACCACAAACTACTCAAATGAGATCAATCAATGATTCATAATCTATCATACTTTCACCTAAAATTACTTTTGGTGGGATACAACCTAAGGCACCAACTCCTCACGGTTCATTCGGCTTCTACCACCCGTAATTCGCTAGCCGAAAACCCCTAATCGTTAAATACAACTCTCACGCATAATAATTTCAATCACTAAATACAATACTAATAAATGATAATTATTTTTAGCACACATTCTTCCTTCTTTTCTTGTTCTTCTTAATTTTCACACTCTATCTTTAGTTAAAAGAAAACTAAAATTCCTTTTAATAACTATAATGTAACATATGATAATCTAGGGGTGACTTTCCCTTATTTTATTACTATTACTTAAAAGCGGGTTCAATTGGCCTGCCACGTGTCACAATATGATTGATGATAATTTATTTATTTTTTTGTTCAAAGCCGCGTATTGATGAATAGTTATCTTTTGACATAGGTCACAAATGTTAGCCGGGTGGAGTTCGAACCTTGCTCGCTATTGTTTTTTTTTCGTTTTTTTCTTTTCTTTGTATTCTTTAAAATTTCTTACATCATCTTTATTTAAAGTATCTTTTCTTTTTTTCCTTTTTTAAATCGGGCGTACGTTTCGCGTTGGTAGACGTTTCGATGTAGATTATATTCGGAAACGAGCTAGGTCAAATAAAATAAGTATTATTGACGTAATTATTTGAAAAAGGAGTCGGGTCGATTGTAATGTATATTTTACCACGTTGCATAATACCCTGCTGTAAAGCGGAATTTTTTTTCTTCAAAAATAGGGTTAAGAGAGAGAGAGACGTGACAAGGGGGTAAAGTATTGTCGGTTTGGCACATAAGGGGTTCCCGCCGCTGCCAGGGGCGGGTTCTTCTTCATCTTTGACCGGCCCCTTTCGATGATGGTGATGTGAGATGGTGATGTGAGATGGTGATGGTGACATGTGAATATGTGATCTAACTCTTTTGAGAACTCGCCCTTGGCAAGGGCGGGTTCTCAATACCCTTTATTTTATTTATTTATAATTTAAGTTAGGTGCTCCGATTCTCGGTTATCTGGTTTATTTTATTACGGTTATCAATGTGTTAATACGAATGAATACGAATACTTGATGAGCTCATATTTTTGTTCACATTTATGTATTAACAAAATATCATGTTTAAGTTCGTGTTTTAAGTTCATTTCTTAAAAAACTAACATGTTGAGAATGAACAAGAATACTTGATGAGCTCATATTTTTGTTCACGTTTATGCATTAGCAAAATAACATATTTAAGTTCGTGTTTTAAGTTTATTTGTTAACAAAATAACATGTTTAAATAACATATTTGTTAACAAAATAACAAAATAACATGTTCAAAGACGTACATCTCTATCTTAAGAAGGTAAAATACATCACTAAAAATATAAAAAATAACATCTAACAAGTGTCATCATTATCGTTTGTTGTTTCATCATTTAAGTCGAACGGCCAAGGATATGGATTAAAAAATTGGTCAACAGATTGAGCTGTATCTTAAAATTGAGGGTAATAAGGTAACGGAGAAGAATGGTGAAATGATTGTTGATAACTAGTATTAGGGTTTTGATAAGGATTTGACGGGCCTCCTTCTACGAAATTTTGGGTCCCCGTTTGACTAAAATATGGAAACTGAGAAGTTAAGGTATCACTATAAAAAAATTTGGTTGCCCATTTGGCTTAAAAAGTAGGAGTCGAACTGTTGTTCCGTGAAATCCCTTTGTTCTGTCATATTTTGTTGCACAACATTATCATCAACAACCTGTCTGCCAACCCACCCTCGTCCTCTACCCCTTCTGGGTAAATGTTGTGTGACAGGAGGAAGTTGAGTATCATCAACATTTTGTGTCACATGCGTTGGTAGATAACTTATATGGTTTGCATGTGCAAAATCCATATAACGGCTCGCCATATTCCTCCCCGCTTCATCCCCTGATCTTTGATAAAACTGACTCATCTCATCCATCTATAAATAATATTATGAAAAATTACTTTAAAAAAATAATATTAACAATAATAATAATAATAATAATTACTAATACCATCATTCTCAATCTTTGTCCATCATTTTGGAAGCCATGAGGGTTCGTGTGCTGGGTTTGTTGTATACACAATAGTACGCTCTAAATACCACCTCATGTATGCTTCAGAAGCAATTGGCGAATCAGTGTACTCTTCATTAGCAACTGAATTATGCCGAGACGCCCATGCTTGAACAAAGATATTATGATGTTGTAACCAGTTTTTATTTCTACCACTTTTACGAGCAGTCGAATGTAGATTTGTGTGTTGCTCCCGGGTTAGTAACACACTTGTAGGGATTGGTTGAAACATTCAAAACTGTCTTAAAACCCTACTTGGAATGTGAGGCTCAACAACTTCCCAACATATAAGGTATGTGTCACTTCTCCAGCTTTGATGTCTACTTATGCAGATATCAGGTAGAAGGTGGATAATATTATCATAAGGCCTCCAATTGAACTGATATAAAAATATGAATTGATATGTTTACACAATGTTAATATATACAAAATAATATCAGACTAAAATGTTTACCGTGGTCTCGCTTAATAAATGCAGCTGAGATCGATACGCACTCAAACAGTGCGAAGTGGTGTTTACATAACTAAGTTCACAATTCCATTTGTGATCAAGTTTTCAAATATACATGGTTAACTAGAAAAATATAAGATTATAGATAAATAGTCAATACATGAGTTTTTTTTAACATACGATGCACCATATGGTAATCTGAAATCAATAGATATCGTGTTCTTGGGACACATAGAAGGTAATATTTCCCATGCCCATAATTACAATAAAAATAAAGGTCCACCAACTTCTCGATTTGTGACACTTGTTGTCTTACATAACTGTCTATACAAAAAGGCTAAAACTGTACTTCCCCAACTAAGTCTACCACAATTATTTAAGTTTTCAATATGACTTAAATAATTTATGTGCACCAAGTTGCTAGAAGTATTAGGAAATAAAGTGACACCAATCATAAAAAATAAAATTAATCTAGCTCGTTGGATGCACTGAAAATTAGTGGCATTATCAGAGAATGGTTTTATTATTTCATTTAAAATAAACCTTAGGTTTAATTTATAACCACTTACAGCGCTTGTAGCGAGTGTACAACCGGTTAAATACTCAAACCTCATTATAATTTCAGATGCACTCATAGCATAATCAGTGCCAAAAACAACATCACCTTCAACCGGCAAACATCATAAAACTTGAACATTTTGAAGGGTTATTGTGGTTTCTCTAACCAGTAAATGAAATGTGTGTGTCTCCGGCCTCCATCTCTTCACTAAAGCTGAGATAAGAGCACGATCAAGTTTTCGATAACCACACTCGATTAACCCGCAAAACTAGCCAACCTTATATATCTCATAATATTTTCAAGGATAGACACTTCATCAATGTAATGCCAAAAAGCTTTATCACCTCGTCTAATACGTAAAATTCCTTCATCGCTTTCTGGATCTCGAAAATAATAATCAGCTCTATGTTGACCACTTAAAAATAAAAAATCGTTATTTAGTGGACCTGGTGTAATTCTCCAGCTCATTTTTTATTTTTGAAATGAAATATGAAATTCTAGAAAGATTAGGTTTAAATAGTAAGAATTTGGATTTTGAAATGAATTGTGAGAAATAGAGGAACGAAGCTAAATAAATAGAGGAATGTAGATAAAAGTTTGGACCAGTCAAAAAGTCAGAAGCCGCCCTTCCCAAGGGCGTGTTCTTCTGCGTTTTGTCAACCGTAGATCTTAAGTGGGTAGTAGATCGGACAACCATATTTAATGGAGAACCCGCCCTTCCCAAGGGCGTGGTCTCTCATTGTCACATCACCTGCACACACACCTGCACACACAAAAACAAAATGACACAAAATTTGAGTGGCAGAACCCGCCCCTGCCAAGGGCGGAAACCCTTAAGGTCAACTCCCGACAAGATTTAACCCTCTTGTCAACATCAACTCTAAAAATACCCTATTTTTAAAAAAATTATGTAAAGCATTACGACAAAAAAAAACTAGTTATAATATAATATACGTCTTTTAAAAGTTATGTCAAAAGTCGAACATTCCAGTTTATGTCTTGTCTTGTACTGAAGTATAAATTTAAGCTCGTTGACTAATTGGATAATGTATACCAAGTCGGCAACTCTTAAACGGTCCGTCTTCATCCCTTCTCAATTCCCAATTATATATTTTCTTATTTTCAAATTTATAAATATTTCTTTAACGAAAATCTATTTCCCTAACATATTATACGACACTTAATCTACAACATAATTACTTTTGCCAAGTAATCATAGAAGGGTCTCGATTCGTTAACCTTTGGAGAACTTCATTGCTTCGCTTTCAAATAGTTTTGTTCAATGCTTTTAAACCGGACGACAACAAACTGGTCGTCTTAACAGTTCACTGGTAGGATCAGTCAGGTTGGTCGAATCGGATGATGTTATATATAAAAAATAATTCTTTATATTACTTATATATATATTTAGTTTAAAACAAAATATGAAGATACTATATGTTTTAAGATAAATTTACATTTTTAGCACAATATGAATACTTAAATAACTAAAAATACATATCCTATATTACTAAATTAGTAAAAAAGTGATATTTTGAAAAAAAAAGTCATAAAATCCGGTCCAACCACTTGATTCGATTCAACAAGTTCATCGATACAACCAGTCAGAGGCGAGTGGCGCTTCTTTGAAGGGGGCGGGCTCTGAGCTCCCCTGTTTTTTTTTCTCAAAAATAAAAGTTTATATGAATTTCATTTGAAAATTTTATATACATGGAGTCCTCCCATGATATTTTTTTCTCTAAAAAGTCTTAACCACCTGATTTTTTTTTCTCGACAATCTGCAATTAATCTTCCGTAAAAAGCTTTAAGATCACAAAGGTAAACCTTAATTGAATCATTTAGCTTCTCATTCATGATTCATCATTGTTAAGTACTTGAAGTTGGGTAGTAAACTAGGGATGTTAAGGGACGAAGATTAGACGATTTTTTGGGTATTACTAGTGTTTAAAATTTTAATTGTTCATTTAGTATAACATTTAACCATTATATCGCATCCAGTATAATTGTTGTTAAAGGTTTTTATAAAAGGATTGTGTTATACAAATAACATTTTTTGTTATTTAGACATCTTATTGTCTATGTCTCTTTCCATGTATTTATACGTATGTATAAAAAAAGATAGAAATGATAAAAATAAATAAGGTATACATATAACATATCCTTTTAAATTAGAGTTCATATTGTTGGATGATTCTAAAATTAGGGTTCACAATTAGATCTTTGTTAAAATCTAGTTTTTTTGTTTTGTTTTGTGTGTGTAAAAACACTTCTATCAATGAATGAAGAAAAATGAGATATTTTGAGTTTTATTGTTTCATCCGATCCAAAACAAACCGAATTGTCAACCTGAACCAAAATCATGGCGATAGGAAAAAAGTTTGACTCGTAACTTTCATCCTCCTTTCTAAATTATTTCAAGCTCCGTCATCGCGACATGGTCGGTTCAACTTAAAATGATCAAATTACACATAACTGGACTCGTTTTATAACCAGTTCTTGGTTTAACCCGTCCGACCGACCGACCGACCGACCGACCGGCCGACTTACCGACCTGTCTAGTCTGGTTCTAAACACAATGGTTTTAAAATTTAGATGGCTTCGGATTGGACCCAAGATCACCTTATTATATGAATAAATAAATAATAAATAATTTGTTGAACCTATCGTCGTCGTCTTCTCGGGGTAATTTTCCTCTTATAAAAGCCGACAGGTTCAGAAGGGTGTCGATCAAACATCAATCATCATCCTCAATATCCTTTATATATAGCAAACAGTTTCAGATACATATACTTCATAGATATATATGTATAAGAAGAAACCCAATTGTTCGTTAATATATGGTAAGATTCTTTACTTCAAATGGTCAATCTTCATCACTTGTATGATTGATTAATTACTTTACAATTTTAGTGCAGTTTTAACTACCCTTTTCATCAATCCACTATATTTCCTGCAAATTTCACACCTTGATGAATAATCAATATTGATGATCTATTCCATCTTAACTGATCATAAAGATTTGATCTTTGATCACTTGTTTTCAATTTCTGATATGGGTGTTTAAGTATTTGCTTCAATTTCATGCTTTTGGTGATTAATCATTTAATATAATCATATCCCCAAATTTGATGTGTGTTCTCTATTTGAATCAGTGTGATGATCGATGGCTGCAGCAGAAGCAAGGGCGATTTGGCAACGAACTGCAAATCGATATCTAATTCTAGAAGATGCGAAAAGGGCGCCAAAATTATCATGTTGTTCTTCGGTTGAATCTTTAATGTCGAAAGTCGACGCGAAACCTGTGTACCCTACTGATTTGGATGACAGTTTCCCCCTTCCAAATTATAAATCTTTCTGTTCATCTGATTCAAAATGGTGGATTCAATTGCAGCCTGATTATATGTACCAAAGGGGCCTGATCAATGAAGAATACAACCAGTTTGAGCCTCGAACATCTCGTCAATTCTTCGAAAATCAAGATTGTAGTAGTGTTAGTAGTATCAGTAGTTTCAATTCTCTGTCATCAAAGGGATCTTATGAGTTTGTGGAGATGGATTCTGTTGAGGTTCCATGGTGGCAAATGGGAGAAAAAGATGATTTGGGTTCATTTATTTCAAAGAAATCACATGTTTTGATTGAAAGTTCTGATCTTTATCAGCCTATGCACACGAGTTCAGAGGCGCAGAAGATCGTATGCGGTCAGAATGCCATATCGCGAGGTGAAGTGCAGCCTGATACGAGCAAGACGAAGATATTAGAAGCTTTGTGTCATTCCCAAACGCGTGCAAGAGAGGCCGAGATTGCGGCGAAGAAGGCGTATGCAGAGAAAGAACACGCGATCAAGATTGTGTTTAGGCAGGCGTCGCAACTGTTTGCATACAGGCAATGGGTCTATCTTTTGCAGCTTGAAAATCTTTGTTATCAAGTCAAGAACAAGAAATGTGATCCAATGGCGTCATTTATCCCCGTTTCGCCTTCTAAAAATGGTAAATTGGACAAGAATATGAAGAGGGTGGGGCCTGCAAAGCGGAAAAGAACGCGAATGAGACGTTGGTTCGGGCTATATGGGCGTGGTTTCCGCGAATACGCGGTTGTTTTGGTGGTTGGGTTGGGGATTGTTGGTGCAGGTATGGTTCTTGGGTGGACTGTTGGATGGATGTTGATTTAGTGTTGGAAACTTGGTGTGATTCAGTTAGTAGTGAATGATAGTGTACAGTAATTAGATGCCCAAATAGCCTTTTCTATGTATAGATAGTTGTTTGGACTTTGAAATAGCTCATGTTTGTTGTCTATTTGACTTAGAGTTTTCATACATTAGTTTAAACTTTAAAGGGGTGCGTTAAATAGATTAATAATTTTTGCTAGATAATTAAGAGAACCGTATAAGCCTGGTGGGTATGCCTTTAGGATGGACTCAGAATGGGTGAGGTGGCGATGATGTGGCCTGGCGGTACCGACTATACCATCCAAAATGCGGGAACATCAGTGTCTATTGGAGACGTTATATGGCATCGACAGGAGCATCGCCCTGTCTCTGTAGTACCGTCTCAACCTTCAGGATATTGATGCTGGTCCAAGAGCACACCCGAAAACTTAAGCATTTCTATGTGGTGCTTGTATAGTTGAGTGGAAGAGTCTGAATAGTTAAGTTTCTCTAAAGTTTAAAATTATTAAACTTTAAATAATAAGAACTATATATAATTTAAAATTTTAAAAAAAATTATGATCAATAATCGCCCTTTTTATAATTGTATTAGAATACAATGTTTTGGAGACCGGATCGGACCAACCGGTTCGACCGGGGATCGGTCCGGTGGCCGGTCCGGTGGCCGGTCCGGTGGCCGGTACAGTCTGTTATGGTTCGGTTTTAAGGGGTCGAACCGGCTGTTCGTCCCGAACCGGCGCTCGGACCGGTTTTTGTTTTTTTTTTCTTTTGGTTTTAATGAGTACAAACAGGGTGTTAAACCATAAATTAATACGTTGGATATATAAATATAGTTAAATTTTATATATAACTATAAAATACATATATAAATCATATATAAATTACTTATATTTA
>BJCM01128914.1:9022-26303 GCA_018326385.1 Flaveria bidentis | reverse complement strand
GATTGATGAAGAGGTGTATGTCAAACAACCACCTGGTTTTGTAGATCCTGATCATCCTAATTATGTCTGCAAGCTTGACAAAGCTCAACTCGCTTGAACGTGCCATCAAGAGCTCTAGCTGCAAGACGCGCCTTGTAGGGAAAGAGAGGTTCTCTATCAGGCACCCAGGAAGTGGTATGAGACACTATCTGAGTATCTTTGCAAACATGGATACAGGAGAGGTACTATAGATGGAACTCTCTTCATCAAAGGACAGGGAAATGACATATTGCCAGTTCAAGTGTTTGTGGATGACATCATCTTTGGTTCAACCAATCCAAAGCTCTGCAAAGACTTTGAGAAGCTGATGAAAGACATATTTGAAATAAGTGCCATGGGAGAACTCAATTTCTTTCTGGGAATTCAAGTGAAGCAAGTTGAAGATTGCATCTTCATAAGTCAAGCAAAGAATGTTCAGGACATACTAAGAGGTTCAACATGACTGACTGTAAGATTGCTAAGAAATCCACAGCAAAAAACCACTCCCTTAGACCTGATCTTGAGAGGGTGTGTGTAGATGAACACCTTTACAAGGCTATGATTGGGTCTCTTGTATATCTTACTGCTAGCAGGCCTGATATTTGTTTGCTACATGTATTTGTGCAAGATATCAAGCCAGCCCTAAGATGTCTCACCTTATCACTATCAAAAGGATTCTAAGATACCTCAAAGGTGCTTCAACACTTGGTCTCTGGTATCCTAAGAATCCTGACTTCAATCTGTATGCTTATACAGATAGTGATTATGGTGGTTGAATCATGACTGGAAAGTCTACATGAGGGAGATGTTAGTTCCTTGGTTGAAGGGTTGTCTCATGGCAATGCAAGAAACAATCCTGTGTCTCTGCATTAACTGCTGAGGTTGAATACATTGTTGTTGCAAGCTGCTATGCTCAAGTGCTTTGGATTCAGAATAAGATGCTGGACTATGGGTTAAACTTTAATGAGACTCCCATTCATATAGACAACAATAGTGCTATCTCAATCGCAGAGAATCCTGTGCAGCACTCAAGGACCAAACACATCAATATATGGTATCATTTAATAAAAGATAACTATGAAAAGGGATTAATTAAACTGGTCAAAGTTCACACAGATGAACAATATGCCGATCTGTTTACAAAAGCTTTTGATAAACAGAGATTTAAATATCTAATATCAGCTATTGGGATGATTAACTTTGAGTAGGTTTTTCTTAAAACTAATTCTTATTATTTCTTAAAATATGTGTGTCCTAAGTTGTCTAGTTCATCACTTTCATAAGCTCTTGTTTTCTTTGGATGAAACTATCTTTTTGAAGACTTTCCCTAGATTTTTGACAATTTTTGATCCTTCAAAAGTTATGTTTTTAACTTTGGATGATTAACTTTTTGAAGACTTTTCCGGATTTCAAAGTTTAAACTCTTTCTCTAAACTTTATCTGAAATCCTTTTCACATATAAACCCAACGGTTTCCTCCTCTTTCTATCATCTGTTCTTCCTCTAAACCTAAAACTCCAAATTTCTCTCTGAAATTTCTTTCTACTTTCTTTCTTCATTCTTAAGCTACGTCAAAATGGCCAACCTTGCTCATATAAATGACCCAAACTTTACCATGTAGCTACACATGCAACATAATCTGGTTGCTCTGTTAAGCTCTGAGAAAGATCCTCATTTCTCAGAGGTTTTTCGATTCATAGCTTTGTCAAATTACTTCACCTCCCTAACCATTGATCCTCCACCCTATGAGGATCATCTTCTTGAATTTTGGAAGACCTGCCAAGAGGTTGTTATGGATGGGGAGAAGGCACTGTCTGCCACACTACAGGGGAGAACAGTCTTCATCACTCCGGCCATCATCAACATGCATCTTTAGCTGGATGATGAAGAAGGTGAGGTGTTCTTTCTAAAGGAAGCTGTTAATCATTCCTTTGAGCATATGGGATATGAGGGATATTTCTCTGTAAAGACCTTTAGGAAAGGGAAGGTCTCATCCCAGTGGAGATTCCTGCTCCATGTGGTCATCCATAGCTTATCAAACAAGCATGGTGGATGGGACCAGATTCCTAAGGATCTCTCCTTCATTATCCATAGAATGATTTAGGGGATCAAGTTCAGGTATTCTCAGTTTGTTTATACCAACTTGCTTGCTAACTTAGACTCCTTAGAATATTACATGTTTCCTAGATATGTCCAGTACATTCTTAACTGTAAACTGGGCTCACATTTAAGGGAAACAGGTAACTTTCTTAAACTGGGACGGATGAAGCCCGACATCATTTTAATACTGAGAAAGCCTACTGTTGGCTTATCTGTGGTAGAAACAACCCTAGTCGCAAAAATGTTAGAGCTCATTGCTCAAGGTGACAACCTAGCAGCACCAGCTAGTGTTGAACCCACACCCGCTACATCCCAACCACCCACACAGCCTCAAATCTCCATCACCTACCAAAGAAAATCCAAACGAACCCCTGCTCAGACTATTCAGTCTGTGGATGCCCCCATATACTTACCAACACATGAGGAAGTGGACACTAGAGCTCCCACTTATCCTGAGGAGCAAACCACTCCCATCTCTTCAAGGATCAATGTTGAGGTTCCTCATGCCTCTGAGTCTCAACACTAAAGTGATCAACCTTCAGGGAACAGTTACCATCCTACGCCTATAGATCTCAACCAACCAATCCCCAAACTTGATTTCTACACTGATGAAGATCTAGGTTTTATTGAGTACCATGATTCTCTCTTCTTTTCCCCTACTCAATGAGAGATGAGTGCTTTTGAGGCTCTTATTTCTAGCCCTCATCAGTCACCTACTACTAAGGTGGACACTTCTGAACCTATTCAGGATGTGCATATGGAAGAGGCTCTCACTTTTGAAATTGATTACATAATTAAGACCTCAACCATGGCAACTCAGCCCACTAACATCTCAACTGAGATTTCCAGTAAGCAGAGGAAATCCAGCAGCCAAGAACCTGAAGCTGGTGGTGAGAGTGAGGACTTTGGTCCAATCATCTTATCCCCCAATGAATCTTCTAATGAAGATGAGGGGAATCTAAGAATAAAGGTGCAACAACTATCTACAACATGCACCTATTTTGTCTCCAAGGTTAGTCACCTTGAATCTCCAGTGACTACCTTGCAGAACAGGTTCAATGATCAGCAACTTGAGATTTCATATCTTAAGGAACAACGAGCTGGGAGACCTTTAAGATGACCTCAACCAGGAACACAAGAACCTATGGAGGTGATTGACCTAACTCCTAGCTCATCTATGCAAGTGGGTGATGCTACCAAAAAGGGGGAGAAAGTCATTACTACCACAGAACCTGGGAGTTCCTTAGGGAGTATGGACATTGAGGACTCACCATCCTCACTTGCAATTTTGCCTACTCAACAACTTCCTCAAGTTCACATTAATGTGGACTCTATAGACTCCTTAATACAGAGTCTGTTTGAGGGAGGGATACCAAGGGCAATGTCATCTCCATCAACTTCCAAACACATCATTGGATGGAGGTATGACATCAACAGGGGAGCCCTAATCATCATGAAAGTTCAAGGGCAGCAAGAGATCTTTAATTTTCAGACCTTGAACTATTATGACAGTCTGGATCTAGTCAGCATGCCACTTGTCAATCCAAGCAAATCAAGACAACTGACAAGTTGGCACAAAGAATCCAAGACAGGATCACTGCAGAGTTCAGCCTTAGAAGGAGACTATGGGAATCAGGAAATGTCATCGGTCAACTGGATGTTGAGGCAAGCCCTAAGATTAGCTTCATAGGGGAAACCTTGACTGAAGGCCTAGTGACAGAACCTCAGAGCCCAGTCTTATCACCAAAAACTACTGCAGAGATCAATACCTTTTTTGAGACACCTGCTGGTGAAGGTGATTCTCAACCTCTCTCTAGCCAGAACTTAGAAGTTGTATCAAGAAATGAAGGCCAAAACTCTCTCCACCCTGAGTCACAAAGGTCTATGAGTGACAAAGGGAAAAGAAAGATGATATCTGAGGAGATTGAGGAGGAGGAGAGAGAGAGGAAAAGGAGGCTGAGGGGAGAAAGTTCATCTACTGGCTCTTCAAGACTCATTGACTCTGCTATTCAGGGTTGCCCCCAGACTAGATACTCCAAATGATGAGTTAAGGGAAGTCAGGATAAACTATCTGCAGACAAAGAACTATGACATAGACAGTGTCATTTCTCTCCCTTTAGAAGAGTTAAATGAACTGGTTGACCTGGAAAGGTCAAAGGAGAAGAAGGAGGCAGAAGATGCAAAGCTTCTAGTACAAGTCAAAGAAGAGAGAAGAAAGAAAAGACTGTACAAACATATGCCTACCCTCTCCCCAGTTTAAGAAAGTCCTATACAAGAGGATGTGGTTCAACAAGAACCTCAGGTAGACAAAGAAGAAGATAGGATCAAGATGATCAACTACCTCAGTGCCATAGGCCTTTATCAGGAAGAAGCACTTCTTCCCTTGTCCTATGACTATGTTGAGTTTGACTACTTAAAACAACTTGAACTTGAGATAGTCAAGGATAGGAAGACAACTAAGAGGAAACTAAGGGAAGAAGCTGCCAAATCAAGAGCCATCATCCAAAAAAGCATGAAGAACTCTGCTGACAGGCAGAGGATGATGAGCTTCTTGAAGCTGTATGGATTCTCCGGAAGGAGACTTGGCCCCATGTCTCTATCCACTATGGATGAGCATATCAGGGTGATCAAGAAGAATATCAAAAGTGGAGAGCTCATTGACTTACACTTCCCTTCAAGTCAAGCCCCACCTGAAGTGGAGGTTAAGGTTGAATAACCAGAGACAACACAACCTGGACCTCCTACTGAATTTCAGCAAGCTTCATCTTCTGATCCATAGCAGGTCAATCTCACTCTCAATTTCAACCTGTAAGAGTAGAAGACCAAACTGAGAAAGACAATGAAGATCAATCTGGTACTGCAGGCCTGTCTTCTCAGTTAAAACTTGTAAAGTGAAAGAAAAGGATAGCTTCTAAACAAAAGCCAAAGAAGAAGAAGACTGCACCCTCTTCTAAACCTCAGGATGAGTCAGAACATCCTGAGGATGTGCAGCCAGAGGATGCTACATTAACTCCAATTCAAACAGCTCCTCTAGCATCAGGAAGACCCATCTTGTCTTGGACTTACACCACAAATCCAGAAAGATGGCATGTCATTAGGGATCAAGGCACTGAAGGCATTTACACTTCACAAGATATGTTTCAGTTGCCTCTACATGATATCTTTGACATGAGAAGACATTTTGACAGTCTGAAGGATCCTGATCACCTTATGAAGAAAGGAATGGTGATCATCCTAATAAGGACTGTTGATATCTGAAGTCTACTAAGTGTTTTAGTAGCATCAGCCTAGGGGGAGTTTGTAGATATTAATGAAGAGGCTGATGCAACCCAAACATCCAAAGTCTATCCTGCATGCTGCACAAATGCATTGAAGTTGAATGCTTAGGAAGTTTCACACATGCAACAGAAATATTCTAAGTGTGAAATCTTTTGAAGCCAAGATCAATATCTTCCGAAGCCAAATATGAAG
Organism: Flaveria bidentis; assembly: GCA_018326385.1. Classification (NCBI taxonomy): domain Eukaryota; kingdom Viridiplantae; phylum Streptophyta; class Magnoliopsida; order Asterales; family Asteraceae; genus Flaveria; species Flaveria bidentis. Next base: position 20,715 of record BJCM01128914.1, on the reverse strand, counting down.
TCTTCCGAAGCTTCAGAGACAAAGTCTTCCGAAGCCTCAACTCATGAAGACAGATTTCTTCCGAAGACTTTTAACATATGCTTTATCTCATGCACTGTTCTATAAAGTTGGACACCTTTCCGCTACATCTCTGTAAAGTCACAAATTTTCATGAGTTGGTGAAAAGGTCCATGCTTTTGGTAACTGTACATTGAGAACTTAAGTTTGTAAACTTTCTACTTCAAGTACTTTATCCTTTTTTTAATAGATAAGGATGTGAGCTATGGCATGTCATAGTCATTAGTCAAAAGGCAATCTGCCTTTTGACTCTACAGTTGATTTTTTTGTGTCTAGTAAATTGTACACAGCTAGCTTTCATAGTATGGCCGGCTATAGGATGTAGTATAAGTATTCATTGTTCTTGTATCTTTCTTTTATGCTTTGTAACACTTGTAATAGAACTTGAGAAAGCAATATACTGCATCCTTGAAAACCAAACACTTGTAATCTCTTGTTCTGTCTCTTGCTTATTACTTGTGTTCTTAGTGTCATACTTGTGGTTTATCCAGTTTACTATTTGATTAAGTTTGGTTAATCTCCTCTTTGTATTGTTGTGTTGTAAGTGAATCCCTTCACCGGTCCTGTAGTAGGCAACTTTGCTAACTAATAAAGATAAACAGTGGAATAAAGTATGGTCAACTACATGGCTTTTGAGAAAACGACATGCAGTGTATAAGAGGTCTGCAGCAGAGTGTGAGAGACACCATTCTTATGTCCATTGTTTCATAGTAGTGTCTTTTGAAGAGTAGTTGGCTTTGGAAGAAAAAGTTCTTCTGAAGCCACTTATACTTCGGAAGAGGCTACTTCTTCTGAGGCTTGAGGACTTCTTCTTTTCTTCATACTTTGGAAGTTGTCTTCTAATATTTTCTTCTTAGTCTTGATCTTCAGAAATGAACACTTTAACTTTTGAAGTAGAGTTTTTCTTCAAAAGTTGATCTTGCACTTTGTCTTCGGAAGAACTCTATTTCCTTCGGAAGTTCCACACTTAGCTCCTGAAGCCTTTTATTAGATACACCAAAATAGTCTAAGTGATTTTGTTTTGGTTGCACCAGCCTTCTTCTTGATACAACACTCTGCATGTTGATGACTTCGGAAGAGACATCACCTTAAAGAGGAAACTAGGGCGCCAAGAAGCCACATCCGGTGGTGAAGATGAACATACAAGGTATGTTATCTTATTTCCCTAAATTCTTATAAGAAATGGAAGTATGCAACTCATCATAAGAGACCTAATTTCTAAAGTCTCAAACCTTAAATCAAAGGTTAAGACTTTAGAAGATAGGTCTACCACTCAACAACTTGAGATTGACAATCTCAAGCCTCAACAAGCTAAGACACACATTGAGAGATATGTCAGGCATACACCAATTTAAGTTTCTCTAACCTATTCCTCTATCTCATCTACCTTTTGAATATGATGCTAGCATAAAGGAGGAGCATGTACAGAGAGAATAACACATGGAGCAAAGGCTAGCCCTTTCAACCTAATCTTCCAAACACCCTGCTCAACAAACAATTGTTTCCTTGAGCCTCCTCCAATTACCTTTCAAGTGGACCCAAGGATGCTACTTGATGTAAATAGGTTCTTAGCTAAGTTTCTAATGAGCTCCTCACTTGAACAACCTTTACAAGATGTTACTACGGCATAATTTGTAGCTAAAGAGCTATACTGGTTGAATGCACCACCTGCCACTATGAAGGAGTTGGTCAACCTAAGGTTCACAATTAACCTTAGATTAATTTCAAAGGGGATATGGGGACTAATGACCCAACAACTGAATCAGTTGGGACAGGTAGTGCAATCCCACTATCTTCCGAAGCAATGATCCAATCTTTCGAAGTAGAAATTTAAGCTGCGAAAGGAATCATTGGGTTATATTTATTGTCTGATGATGTTATTATCACATAGATTATTCTTAAATTAGCCTCTGAAATGAATAATCAATTCTTTCTTAAAACCCCTCTATTTCAAACACTTTCATCACCATAAACTCAACATCCCTCTCACCAACCTGAACCCTCTAAACCAAAATCTTCGAAAGCTCAAGCTTCCAAAGACATCAAAAGCAAGAGAAAGATGACTGTGAAAGAACTGTTAGAGGAGGAGAGGATGGAAAATCTTAAAAAGAAAGGTAGACTCACCACTAGGAAGCTACTTGTTGCCAATAGCAAAGCAGCTATAGCAGCCTAAGAGGCTATCAACAATAAGAAGAGGGTGGAAGTTATTGACAAACTTGTCAATTTAGGAGCAGCAAGTGAAGAAGTGTTACGCTTACCATTGGAGAAGTTAGTGGAACTGGAAAAGGCAACCTTCTTGCAAAACGAACAAGAGGAAGCAACAAGGTTGGCCTTAGAAGAGGAGAAGAAAAGAAAGAAAGAAGAAGAAAAGCAACAGTTGAGGAATGAGAGGATTTCCTTCTTGTGCTCCCGGGATATTCTATTGAAGAATTGACTCTCCATAACAATGATACGATCTTGTGGCTCTTTCATAGAGAACAATATTAGATTGAAGATCACATTGGTTGACTCCTCAAATACTCTAGTTCTAAGATTATATACTTGATAAGCCAATTAAATGAAATTCATTTGATTTCTTAACAAATTTGGCTACTTGATCTTTGGTATTCAAGATGGTGGAAGTACATCCAAATGATTTAAGAAAACCAATGAAAGGTCTCCTTTACTGCCATAGTTCATAAGGAGTCCTACTTTGAGTCTTGATAACTAGAACTCTATTATGCACATAGCAGGCAGTGTTAACCGCCTCTACCCAGAAGGTGATAGGCAGTTTAGAATTAGACAACATTGTTCTTACAACTTCAATAAGGGTCTTGTTTCTCCTCTAAGAAACACCATTGTGCTGAGGAGTCTTCGAAGTACTATATTGTCCTGGAATACCCTTTTCATCACAAAATAAATCAAGTATTTAGTTCTTGAATTATGTTCCTTGATCACATCTTATGGTCTTGACCTTGTGATCACATTGATTATTGATTTTCAGAATGAATTTCTTCAAGATCTTAGGAGTCTCATTCATAGTTCTAAGGAAAAAAACCGAAGTGAATCTAGTGAAGTCATCTGTGATTACCAAAAAGTATGTGGTCCTTCCGAGAGTCATTACCTTGAGGGGCCAATGAGATCCATGGGTAATAAGTGTAAGGTTGTAGTGATGAAGTTTCTTTCCTTTTTCTTGTGAGAAACATTGTGTTGCTTCCCTTTTCGGCATGCCACACAATGGTCATCATTTGTAAACTCTTTCTTTGGCATTCCAGTTGCCAAAACATTCGTAATTAGTTTATCATGTTTTAAAGTGTACATGCAACATTCTTTTATGCGAGAGGAAAGACTAATCACTACTAGTTTTAGATAGAAAGCAAGAAAGTTCTCTTAAGGGAAATATTTTCTACAAATCCATCTTGTACATATTTCCTTTCCTGGGGGCTCCAAGTGGGATGTGCTCTTAAGGAATGACCACCCTGGGCTTGAGAAGAATGCACTCATGCTTAGTGAAGAGTATGTTTTGTCTCTAATCACAAAATTAGGATACACTCATTAGAATTTACCAAAGCTCTGTGAAAAAGATTACTTTTTCAATGATGAGCTTACCATTTCTTGATTTGCCTCTACCAATAATGTAACCTCTTGCATCTCCTCTAAACACAACTGACCCTCCATCAATTTTCTCTAAATTTTAAAGTAAATAGCCATTGCTTGTCATGTGCCTTGAACAACTACTGTCTATGATTCATACATTCTTTATAGTGTATAGCTGATCCTACCCAAAAAAAGATGATTAGTTACATGTTGAAACATAGGCCTCATTGGTCTTGGGCTTTTTAAAGTGATCTGAAGGCAATGTAATATTGATTGATCCTATGTTCAGGATTTGAGGATCAATAGTTGTTGTTGATGAAGAACTTTTAGTCACATGGACTTCCTTTGTCATCCATACCATCTTTGAGGATTAGACTTGACCTTAAACACTTTAAAAGTCTTGACAACATCAGAAGTTTTGGAGACTAAGCCTTCAGAAGATCTTGCTTTCACTACAGCAAGCTTTAGTGCTTTAGAAGCATTCCTTTCTTCCGAGACCAAGTTTTCTTTCGAGACCAAATTTTCTTCCGAAGGCAAGTTTTCACTTGTCGTCTTCTTCACTTTGGAGCTTCCGTAAGAAAGAGATTTTCCTTCTGAAGCTTTCTTGTTTTCCTTCTTCTTAGAAGTTTTTTTCTTAGTCATGTGGATAGTACTGTTAGGATTGTAGATATAATGTTTTGAAAGATGAGAAGTACTACCACACATGATGCAATCCATCTGCTTACTTCTAAGAACCTTCTTTTGGGTGGAGGGTTGAGTTTGATAATTTCCATCTCCATCTTCATCTTTTCAGATGATGTAGCAGGATTTCTAGGGTGAAGCTTGCTTTTGGAGGTGGATGGCTCAAGTTGTGTAGTACTGGTACATAACTGATCAACCTTCTTTTCTTTGCTGGGATGAGTTAAACCTGAACTAGAACTCCTAGTATTAGGGTTCATAGTAGAGTCTTTGGTCATTACTACTTCAAACCCTATTAAGATAAATACTTGTTTCTGCTTGGAGTTGAAAGTGGCCTTGATCTCTTGTGCCTTCTTTGATCTTCTCTTTGCTGCTCTGATTAAATTCTTTTTCTTAGACTTAGTCATCCTGGATTTTTTTCTCTTTTAAGGATAATAGTGACCTTTTTTAAGAAGATCTTTTTCACTCTTCTCAGATCCATTCCTACTATATCTCCTATTTACCCTATTCTTTAGTTGGGTCTATGAAGGGAAGCTCATCTTCACAAATTTCATACCTTGGAGATCTTACAGATAGTAGAGTATGTGAAGGAGCTATCTTAGTAGATCTCAGTCCATGCTTGTTTTGATAACACATTTTTCCATGCAAGGATGAGGATATTATGTTCTTGAACATCTCTTCTTCGAAAACACATTTTTATGCTCTGGCTTTTCTAATCACAAACTCAGGCTGCATTTAGTTAACTTAGTGATGAACTCTTTGATGAGAGTCCTGTAGTTGGTATGTCCATACTTAATAGTTGAAATGGTTTTATCTAAATATTCTAGTTTAAGCTTGTAGTCATTTTCAGCTCTTTTAAAAACAACTTTTAATATGTTTAAGGATCCAAGATCATATCTCATCTCTAAGTTGTATGACCTATAGTTGTTAAATTTAGCAATACATTGATCCGCCATCTGTGCTTGGTTTGGATATGCATCTTCAACCTAAACCCTCTAGTCAAAGCCTCCTTCTTCAACAACAACTACAACTTTCTACTACGGATTCTCATTCTAGTGAGCTGCATTAGTGTAGTTTGGTCTGGTTTGTGCTTGGCCACCATTTGTCCTTGGTTCCTTGTAGTCTCTCACAAAGTTTCCTATTTGGTTACAGTTGTAACATTTCACTTTGCTTTTGTCTAGTCTAAACTTTCCACTGGTTGCATTGTTGGGAAACTTCCTCCTATCCTCTTGTAGAACTTCTTGTCTCTTTGCATTACTGAACTATCTCCATGTACTCTAGATCATCTGGATGGATACAGTCCAAGTCTTCAAGGCTAATAATAAAGTTTCCATTGCTTTCATTAGTAGACACAAAGGCTTGTGAAGAGCTTTTCTCTTGGAATAGGCCTCCTTGGATGTAGTTGTCTCTTGGTGTCTCCAGGAAGGTTATGAAAGGACCATTTTGTGAGTTGTAAGGGTAACAGATGAGAAGATGTTTTGGTTTTCTATAATTCCATTCAACCACATGAAAGGTAGAACTCTATTGATTATTGGAGTTACGAAATGGATTTTGCATGTTCATCTCTATCCAGTAGCCACCTAGAATACCATACAACTCAGTGAGATTAAGGGTCTTGAGGTTCTCAATCCTCTTAATGACCATATAGTAGTGTGTCCATTGTCTAGGATGAGAGGACATGAACTTTCTCACAATATCCCCGTTCTCAAGAGTTACTCCAATATCCATTAGAGTATCCATAGTTTCAACATATTTGAACTATTGTTTAGTCATGGTTGCACTTGTCTTAAAGGTGAAATTTTCAAACTACTCTTCAAGAGGTCCTACTTATTCTATGTAGCTTTGGTTGACCCCTCATAAATGAGCTTCAGTGCATCCCATAGTTGCTTACCAGTCTTACACATCATGAAGCTTCTTTAAATTGAGTTTGGAAGAGTAGTTTGGAGGGAAGTCATGGCTTTTTGATCTACATCAATCTTCTTCCAATATTCTTTAGAGTAGTCACCCACTTCCATTGGTATCATGCCACCACCAACAACAACTGAGAAGGTGGATGATACATAAGGTCCAGAGACAATAAAACTCCACATCCTGGAGTCTTGAGACTTGATGAAGCCTTTCATTTTTTGACACCAAGTATCAAGATCATCAGGAGTGACCAGTGCAGATTTTTTCATAGTACCAGTTTCCATTACAGCTTTTGTGATAACGACCATTTGAGTTGTTAAGTGATTTGTTAAATTAAGGGATTTAAGATAGTGACTTCTTATAATCAAGAGCCAGAAATGCTCTGATACCAATTTCAGGAACGGTTGAAGGGTGGTCAATACAATCAGTCTCACAATGAGTAGTGTAAGAACACTTAACAAATCTAATAGGGAACCAAGTTTGTATATGAGATACTACGAACAAAAGCAAGTAATAGAGACAGAACAAAAGAACAAGAACATGATAAGTATGGTTTTCAAGAATGATATATATTGCTCTTAAGTTCTCTTATATTTGTTACAAAGCATATCTAAGAAATGCAAGAACTTGAGATACTTTAAATTATAAATAGAATAAAAGGTACAAAGTAGAATATTACTAAAGCATAAACCTTTTCACCAACTTTCATAAGTTGGTGAGTCTTTAGAGTCGTATGGGAAAGTAAGTTAGCTTTATGTAAAAGTACATCAGAGAAAGCATGTCTTCTCTGTCTTCGAAAGAAATTGTTCTTCACTTAATTGGCTTTGGAAGAATTTGTTTTTAAAGCTTTGGAAAACATCATCTTTGGCTTTAAAAGGTTTGATCTTTGGCATCAGAAGATTTTACACTAAGAATATTTTTTATGATTAATGTAAAAGTTACAAAGTAACTTCTACATTGTACATTAGTGCATGCATCCAGGAAGCTCTTTGGTTGATTTTGTTTCTTTGGTTGCATCATCCTTTCTAATATATAGTCTTACATAAACATTTGAGTTTGAATTAGTCATATTAAAATCAAACTCTATCTTATCAATCCTATCATCTATAAAATCTTAACTAAGATTATCTAAATCAGTCAAGCATTTATGCTTTTCAGCTTTAGGATCTAATGTATCAGTGATGTTATGTATTATCAAAGATATCATCAATGATGTTAGCATCAGATGGTGTATACTTAGAACACATAAGAATAAAAGAAGGCAGTAAGGATATAGAGTTCTGAGTCATAGTGATATAAACATACATAGGTTGTGGAGGTGTGAAAATAGGCACTAGTCTGTATCATAGTGATATAAACATACATAGATATAGTAGGAATCATATACTTACCTCATAGAAAATACACACAATCATTAGGTTGAGAAGATTATCAATCACCTCTATGGCATGAAACCATTTGTAACCTCCTTCATATTTGGGCCTTAGTGACACTGATACTCTCTCCTATCATTGGAAGAATTTCCATACAATAATATTTAGCTCCTCAAGCATAAAGTGTGTATCCTCTCAAATGTCATACAGTCACATATGCCAATCACCCATATGTTGGACTGAAGTGAGTTGTATACAAATTATTAATTTGGAAGTTATACAAGACAAAATTGATAAAATCATGCCAATCAAAGAAAGAATCAAAACAACAAGGAACCGTTTGCAAACTTACATTGACATCCATAGAAACATTCTCAAATTCCAGTTCAACAACAAGGTCTTACTTAAAGTCTCACCTTTTAAAGTCATAGATAGTTTCATGAAGAAAAGTAAACTCACTCTTAAATACACTAGACCATTCATGATTCTAGAAAGAATCATGTTGGAAACTCCTAAGCACAAGTTTTATCAGAATCTTAGTGGTATATACAAAACCTTTTAGCATTCTAAGTGCCTAACCTTGCAAATTGGTTACGTAATAACCCCTTATATGTACTGCTTGAGGAGATCCGCAGTAACAACAAGGTAAACTTGGTCAATGTACCCTCTAAAATCAAGGAGATGGAAGTTAAAAAAACTAAAACATAACCGCATGGAGATAATTAAAGTCTGGTGTAATGCAAAGCAAGATTTTGAAGTTATGTGGAAACTTAAGATTTAAACCTGGTAGCTAGATCGGATTTAAACTTAAATCCTATAGATGCCATAATCAATGGTAAACTATAATTTATATATTCATGTTTGGACATTTAAACTTAAATCCTATAGATGCCATAATCAATGGTAAACTGTAATTAATATATTTATGTTTAGACATCCATATTTCCTCGATAAAGTTGTGGGAGGAACTCGTTTTGAACTCAAACAACCTTTAGATTCCAATTCCACTACAATCAAATCAACATTAATCATGAACAATCATGTGGAGCGTTCTACTTAATATCACCAAAAAAACGTGCCTTGGCAAAGGGGACCACCACACAATCTGTTAACTGTCAAAAAGTATAGTTGTTGCATTGAATCTCACTAGTAAGTTTTGAAATATCCAGAAACTCAAGTCTCATTATGCATTTACCTCTAACATGTATTATGATTGAGGAAACTAATAGTTGAAAGAGTAACTTAACGACTTTTTATCTTTACCATGCCCTCATCTATAGATGTAACTAAAGTACATCCATACATAGAGTAATTGTGCACTAACTATGTTAGACACAAGACTACTTGTTAAGTGTTCCAACTACCACTACTAGCAATAATTAAATTTCCCTAAGTAGTGCCCTTAGTCATAGACAACACGCCACACATAATAGATTTCTTTGTTTTTCCTTAAGATAAGAAGAACTAAGAGGACCGTGCAATGCAATTTATTAGTACGGGTGCGCCTGTAATATTAAATTACCATGCATAAGAAGCTAGTGAACCTTATTGAGTGAGCTTTTTTGTATGCTTTATGTGTTTTGACGTAAACCTTTATAATGTTTTAGTGTATGAAACTTTTAAAACATAATATGAGCATAGTGGATGCACCTCTAGTGTTCCTCATACATAAACGCTCTTGTTATTTCATTAATGATGACATTAATCAAGCTATAATAAGCTTCCTTATGTAGTTAGATAAAACACTAATAGTTGACAAGATGCTAAAGTTTAAAACATGTTGAATGCAAGGACATTGACGGCGTAACTCGGGTAAGATGGATACATTGTGATGAATTTCTTATATAGGTACCACGTTACATCAACATGACATAACTAGGATTCGGCCAGTTCTTTAAACCAAACATACTCACTTTTTTCATTTTGGGTTTCATACTACGTTAAACTAATGGATACCTAAACTGCAGCAACTTCTTAAACCGATTAATAATTTTCATCTAAGTGGTGCTTAAGGCCATTTGAGACTATTTAAAACTTTTTCTCTGATAAATGCCCTAGACCACTAGTAATTTCCAATCACTCAATACACATTATTTGACCAAAACCTTAGAATATTTGACACTTTGAACCGTTTGATACTTTTTCAACATATTGAACTTTAAAATTTTTGTTAATTTAAACTCTTCACATTTTAACCATGATAAACTATTTGATACTTTAAACTACTTACATTAAAATAGTTTACATGTTAAAGCATTAAGGTACTTTTCAACTTATTTATAATTTAAATACCTTTGATATTTAAATAATTTAACGTTTAAAATCGTTCGTTATGATGTTCTTAACGTATTTAACACTTTAAAATATTTTACGCTCTAATTATTTGATGTTTTTCAACTATTCTAAACCATTTGATGCTTTAAACCATTTGATTTACTACTAGATGCTTTTAACCGTTTGACGTACTTGAAATACAGAACACTCTAAACCTTTTAGTATCTTAAACCACTTTATGTTACTTAAATGTTGAAAAACAGTTAGTACTTTAAAACCATTTAAAATTTCTTATCTAATGAAGACTTCTAATAAATTAGTATTTAAACCCCTCGACAATCTTCAACTGTTTGAAATTTTAAACTGCGTTATTACAAAACATATCATATTCATTAACCGATAAATACTTTAAATCTATCAGATTACGCGGAAAAAAAATTATACTTCAAACTCTTAGACATTTTAAAACTATGTAATACCCTTGCTTATTGATATCAAAAACCTATTGGCCTTTTACTTAAACTATTTTTTTAAATCATGTTCCAGCTACCTCCTCATTCGCATATAATCAATGAATGTGTTTTTTACGTCAACTACTTTAATTACATTATCAAACAACAATCTAAACTACTACTATACTCTCAACTCTAACAGTGATTACTCCCCTTAGAGACCACTTACACAAAACTACTCTAAACTCTCATTTGGGCCAATAGTAGTATTGTTACGAGTCTAATAGTGAAAGTTTCATTCAGATTTCAAATTAAACTAAATCATTATGGCGCTCACCTAGAAAGGACTAAAGCTTAATTAACAATAGTGCATTACATATGTCATCATGGTGCACACATGGCATAGCCCAAAGTCCCCATTACCTTTCATTACTTGTCCAATTATGGAAATAAGATGGCATAGACTGGAGCTTGATTACGAATCATGTCTTGGTTTAAAGTATATTTATGCTATGTTATAATATATTGTTCTATGTTGTTAGTACGTATTGTTGATACATCATGTTCCTAGTTTATGTTATTAAATTTAAAAGTCTTTCATTTCTTACACATATGTAATGTGACTACTAAATAAAATATGATATGCATATTGATGTTTATTTGTCTTTGGGTATTTCATATTATTATTGTATTTAGTATAATTCATATGTATGAACATCATATATAGGTTCGAGGTTGTTGTACATAGTTCTAAGTCAATAATTATTGAGAGTTATGTTCAACTTAGTCGGGTGGTTATTTATGCTAATGGACCATACTTATGGACCATACGCACGAATGAATCATACTTATGGACCAGTCGCACGACTAAAACAGGAGACTGGATCAGTCGTATGACTAAGACATAAGTTTGATTCAGTCGCACGACTGAACCTTCAGTCGAGCATATGAATCAATTGCATGAGTCAGCCGCACGACTGAACCATGCTAATGGTTTAGCGGGTGCGAATGAAATTGAAAAACCTATAAATACCACATAATTCATGAAAAAACGTGAGACTTTGAATATTCACAAACCCTATCCGTCCAGAGTGCCCGAAGCAGCCTATCCAACTTCATAGGTCATTCTTGTCAATTTTTAGTCAATTCTTAACGTTTGTTTCATCGTTAGATCGATCAGGTTGTCGTTCTCACTAATTAGATCGCCTATGAAATAGGATTCTGACCTATTTGATCTAGTCTCATGCAGAATCTGTTAGTAATCCTTATGAAAATGGTCCTAACAAGTGGTATTAGAACTTAGGCTCGTGATTTTGCATGGATTCAATTGGTTTTGGTGTTAAAACCAACGTTTTCAATCAAAAGAGTCACCTTT
>BJCM01128905.1:0-16527 GCA_018326385.1 Flaveria bidentis | reverse complement strand
CCAACCCCCTGACATTTCATATTATTTTCATTTGAGTCTATACGTTTAATTTTTATATCCATTTGAGTTTAAATGAGTAACACTGTTAATGTTTCTGTTAAAATTATTATTAAAATGACGAAACTACCCTTAATATACCATCTAGAACAAATCAACAGCTTAAGAACATGTACAACGTGCATCAACACTTGTACCCCACTCTCCACTCACCAACACCACCTTTGTAAAAGAGTCCACCATCTCCACTACAACAACACTCTTCACTCCCACTGGAATGCTGAGAAACAACATACCCTTTAAAGAAATCCAAGAGTGCAGTCTCGAGATCTTCAACAGAATACTTGATATAATTTTCAGGATGCCTTGCGCTCTCTATATGGCTCCTGTATCTGCCAAGAAATGATCGATAAGCTGGGATTAATAGTTCTGATATTGAAATCCTTAGTTCCTCGCGAAGTTGTGTATCCGGAATTAGCCATAAAGCCTGTGTTCTATGAACTTCTTCAAACATGGAATTAAAAGAATTGAATCTTTCTTTTAAAGCAGTCTTTGAAACCCCAGAAGAAAAGCTTCCAGCCATGTGTAACATGTTGATGCGCTAGTAGCTCGTTGCAGCTTGCCTGAACTTTGCTGTGAGCTTCTTCAGAGAATTATCTCCTATCATTTCTCTTAGTTCTGGTGAGCCTTTGACCTTCTGAACAATGTAATGAAGATTGTTCATGATAAACAAATGAGCTAAGGAAGTGTCTTTATAGTGTTTGGATTTTCCTTGTAAATTGAATTGCAAAATGACAATTGTCCAGATTAGATGAAGCGCTAATGGTGATTGCTGTTGATGCTCTGTAAAATCCATATCTGGAGTACTCAGGTCATTCGAGTATCTAGAACCAGTTGCAGGTCTAGACACGATCAACTCAGCTAGGGTTTGTTTGTAATCTGAAATCAAGCTTATGTAGTTCATGACATACCTAGTCAAAGGATGAATGGTTCCTCCAGGAACAGGAACTTTAGAAGGTTCTTGAAGAACTGCATTTTCGAACTCATTGAGCATTCCTCTGGCAGCTTCTGCCAGCCTGGATATTATGTCCATAGCTTGAACCCTAATCGGCTCGGCTGACTTTCCTTCAAAAACATCGTCAATATCAGGCAACAGATCGATCAAGGTATCGTGTAAATCCAAGATCTTGAACAGCTTCTCAGGAGCTCGTTGGCTGATGCTGATGGCGTCAGCGAAGTTGAAGAGCTGAACGGCGGGGCCTTTAACCGTTTCCATGAAACAAGCTTCATCTGCAGCTAATCCTAATCCTAATCCTAATCCTGATCCTTGGAAGATCTGGTCGCAGAGTCTCTTCTCGCTTGCAAACAAAACCCTAACACACATTTTTGCTGCACGTATCCATCGCCCAATCAAAAGTCCTCTAATCACAAGCAGGTAGTTCATCGGTTTGAATAACAGATTATTCGAACATTCGGATTTGAAAATTTCATAAACTTATCCGAAATCCGATTCGAATAATATTTTTTATCCAATCCTAATCTATCCGAATTCAATTCGGATCGGATTCGGATATATCCGAATAAACCAAATAACAATTTTTTTTATATTTTTTGTTTCTTTTTTTTGTTAATTTTTATTCTTAACATTTTATAAGTTGGAAACCACAATAAAAGATATAAAACTACTAAATAAAATTTGACTTCTCGCAAATTCAAAATCAAAACATAATAGGTAATCGTATAAAACCTGAAGATTAGAATTTAATTTAGAACGACAGTCGATTATTGCATAATTATTAAGATTATGACTAGAATGTGTAATTGTTCTTGTGTATTGAGTTGAAAACATAATAGATAAATGAGTAATGAGTATTTGCCTAGAAACATAGTTGAAGTCTTATTTGGATTAATCGGATATCCAAATAATGTGAATAACCCGAATAAAAGAAATTGTGTTATCCGAAATCCGAATTATGAATTCAGATTCGGATGAGATCCGATCTGAATATTGGAATAATTATTCGGATCGATTTATTCGGATTCGGATCGAATTTCAAATATATTCGGATAACGGATTTCTTAAACGCCCCTAGCCACAAACCACATTAATTCAATCTTTGGTCCTCATTGGTTTTTAAAAAAAATAGCAAACCAAATTAGTTGGGTTGGTCGGGTTAACCAGATAGCAAACATTTAGATTTGATGGTGGTTTGAACTAGAGATTTTGCTAGGAGCAACGAAAATCAAATGACACACATCATTTAATTCAAACAACTTTGTTGTTCCTAACCAACTTTCAATAAAATTTGCTATTGAAGGTCGGTTAGACCCCAGTCATAGGCTTAACACATTGAGTCTCACCGGTGGTTATTGTTTCTTGGATACTACTATCGGATGTGTTGCCCTTATGCTTTTGTTGTTCAGGGGCTTCACCCTCTTTAATTACGTACAAGAGTGTCGTAACATTATTAAATATAATAACTTGTATCATAGACATTTTTATTTGTTAATTGAGTCCTAATTACTTAAAATATCCAATGACACTAAAATTAACAACAAACTGTACATTTTATTTTTATTTAAAGTTAAATATTACAAGTTAATAGAAAAAAAATCAATTTACATATTAAACAAATTGTTACAGAAAATAAAAGGAAATCAAATAAGAAATGATAATAACATAACATGTGTCATAAGACTTTTTAAAAAATAAGGTGACTTGAAGGAGTCGACTGCGGAAAAAAAATATTTTTCTCCTGTAAATTTAATTTTTATTGTTTGTACAACCCACTTAATAGGAATAAACATAACTATACGAGTCCTACGACTAGTTTCATACTCAACTAGTTTCATCCAATTCTAAAAATATTAATTATACGTATATCAATCATGTTTTGTTATTTATATATTCATTAAGTTATAAATATTATTCACACTTTATCATTTATCATCCTTATGGAAGTAAACATACCATAGACTATACCATCAAGGGATTAAAGGCAATATCCTTGTGCGTCATCGGCTCATGACACGTTCATCTCACAATAACCACTGTTTTCGTGCAACTTCATAAAGTTATAATAAAGGAAACCAAAAGTAACACCCACCTAACTCACTTTTGGCCCTGTTGTACCACACGCATTAAACGAAGTACACTGGTACAACCATAGGGTTAGGTGGCTACAACGAGTTACTTTCTATTTTCAATATCACTCACGTGACCAAGAAGTAGTAGTTACAAGGACAGTCACGTGCCATCCATGATATTATTTAACCACCATTTGTAATTTGTTCACCACCCTTATTTTACCGTTTATCTGGCTTTAGAATAATATTATTTTGCCTTAAACTTAGTTTTGTTACTATGGCTGCAGTGAAGTTGCTGGTGGCGTTGTTCGTTCTCACGGTGGTCGCCGGCGGGATGCTCGCCGGAGCTCAGGTGGTGCACCATGTGGTTTCCGGTGACCGTGGTTCCGATGCGTCGCCGGAGGTGGGACCATGGTCCTCCGGTAGGATATTTCGTGTTGGTGATAATCTTTGTAAGTTTCATGATATTATTTTTTGTTATGATAAAGTTAATAGTTGTTTAAATTATTTTAAAGTGGTGGTTGATAGATTTTTGCTTGGTAAGATTTTTTTATATTTTTTTTGATTTCTAGATGTTGCGAAGTATAAAACATGTTAAAAAGATATGTTTTTTTAACAAAAGGAAATAGGAGGTAAATATGTATATTCGTTACTTTTGGAGAAAATATATTATTATACTTTTTTTCCACAGTAGATATATAACAATAAGGGGTTGTTTGACACATTCTGAACGATTAAGTGCTGAATTAATAAGAAGTCTGAATGATTAAGTGTTGAATCATTAAGAGGTCTGAATCATTAAGAAGAGCTAGTATATAATTTAATTATTAAAAAACAAATGTCTGATCAATTTAGATAATATGTCTTAACCATTCAGCATTAGACCTCTTAACCATTCAGCATCAATATGATGCTTAACCATTCAGAGGTAAATCTCTTAACCATTCAGACTTAACCATTCAGACATGTGCTCGCGAAACAAACAGTTTGAACCATTAAGTACTGAACCACTCAGACATATGAACCATTAAGAGATTGATTAAGAGGCTGCCAAACAGCCCCTAAGTCTTTGGATGTCCTATGCAGAAGTAGTCTAATTCTAATTACCAAAAATGAGCCCCTAAACATTTAAGGCAAAGCACCGATCCTTCTACACTATAAAATGAAAACTTGTTGCTTAAGAAGTGTCATTCTTTCTAGCATTTGTTGCTGCATGTTCTTTCTAGCATTCCTTGATGCAAATTCTTGAATCAAATCTTTGCAATCAACTTTCTCCAAAACATAATTGATTAATTTCAACAGACATGTTGCTAATCCATTAAAGCCTTTATTGGGACATCAGAGAAAGTAATAAGAAGACTTTAGTAAGTTCGGTTAGAAAAGCTACTTGGTGTTGAAATAACAAGAATAGTGAACCAAACTCCTTATCAAATAATAATACAAATGCTTAACTAACTCAAGAATATCAACAAGTCTAGTACTGATAGTAATTCTCAGTCACAAAGCCTCAAATACAGTGTCTATCTTAACAACAACCACATAAAAATACATCAAACAAAAGGCAGAAAAGTAAATCACCAGGTTGAATTCAACCTTTTTTCGACGCTTTAGAAAACACCAAATCAGCAGAAGTAATCATCAAGGAAGCCAAATCCAACCATCTGCCAGCAATCATGCATTCCTGAGCCTCCAAGCATAAACTAGCCACTTGTTGTTCAGCTACCTAATTCACAAATTCAAACAAAAATAAACCTACATTAGTGACCACAAACTCCACTGAAGAAACATATTACATATACTCAACAGCCTTCAATACCGCCTCGTGCTCATAATAGAATAAGAAAACCACATGAATAAAACTCAACTTGATTGAAATAGAGAGAATTTAGGTTGCTTTGGTACGTGTTTATTATACCTCAGGCCCGGCGTCAGCCCAGGACATCTCGGCGGTGAAACGGACGACGGAGAGGATGGGATCCTCCTCAGATGTAGGCACGACCGTCGTCATTTGTGGCGGTGGTGACGGTGGTGGTGGCGGTGGTGGCGGTGGTGGCGGTGGTGGTGGCTACTATCTGCAATGGGAAATCGGTCGATCTCTTTGGGCCAATGCAGATAATAATCGGGCTAGTGAAGAAAAAACCCTAGATGAATGCGGTCGATGAAAGATACCATGGATAGTCCGGTGATTAAACGGGTGAGAAATAATAAAATATTTTTTAATATGGAGTCGTAGATAAAAAAAAATATTTCATAACAATGTGTTTGAAAATTATAAAAATTTATGCCATTGTAAAGACGGACGTTAAAAAAACTCCAAAACATCAAAAGGATTTAGAATATGAAATGAAAAGGTTTTAGTAAATAATAATGATACTATTGGAGATACAATAATAAAATCATTTAAAGAGTAATAACAAAAAATTAATATATAGATTTCCACAATCAATATATGTTTATTTAAACCTTCTATTTCGTTGTCATCACCACCCTGACATCTCTGCCATTACTACCCTTGCTTATTGGGTTATGAGACTTTAAAATAGGGGCGGAACTAAACATATGGGTACGCGGTCAAGTGACCCCATTGAATTTTGAACCCATAATGTAACGTATAATATTGGATTTTTAATGAACTTATAGTTTTACAGCAAGTGAATCCATTAGTGTATTAAAGGTTGATAATACGTCATAAAAATGTTGTTGGTTCAAGTGAAGCCAAGCATGTCGTAAGTTGGAGGTCACGAGTTCAAAACTTGTACTATCCTTTTCTTTTCTCCCATTTTATTTAAGTAAAATCATCAAAGTATCATCACTCTAATAACACAAAATAAAACCCTAGCCTCCATTTTTTCCTCCATGTAGATTGCACACATCCAAGAGCCGGACATACCACCTCCATTTGGATATTATAATTTTGTTAATATTTAATTTCAATGTAATTTAATTCATTTCGACCCGACCCGACCCAACCGGACAAACCGAAAAATTTTATATTATTTAGTTACTAAACGAATTAAGTAAAAATAATGACCCTGCTCGTAAAAAATCCTGGTTTCGCACTGATGTAAAAGGTTTATTTCTAAATCATGTGATGTTAAGTTTAGTTATTCTGAACATGTTATCAAAGATGCTATTTCTTTTTTACATAAAGTATTAGAAATCTAGAATGAATGTTGATTTCCTTCGCATAAAGGACTTTTAAGTGAATTAATTCTAATTATAATTGGAATTTATTTATAAACGGAACACTCTAATAATATATTCAAATTATAATTCCAACAATTTCATCAAAACAAAATACTAAGATCTTGAATTGAGACATTGTTTCCATTGAAATTGGTGAAGCAAATGAAGCGTACGAGGGTGTGAAAGACTTCGGGGTTATTTGATTACACTAATTGGATAAGATCTGACTGAGTCAGAAGCTGACCTAGTTAGAAGTTCTGACTGGGTATGCATCTGACCAAAACTTGATTGTTTGATTCACTATCTGACTGGAACCAAAATGATTCAATATTTAAGTAACAAAACCCATCGGAGTCACACCACTGGTCGGAACCACCACCGCAAGAGAGCGGCGGCTTGCGGGTCGGAGGAGGTGGCGGCCTGCGGGTCGCGAGGGGGCCGCGGCCTGCGGGTCAACCGGTCAACAAATTATTTTGCAAGGTCTGTGTCAGCACTGAAGACCCGGTCAGTCGGGCTCGAAGTCGAAATCAAACGGACTAGTACGCTGACCGAGTCAGCCGATCAGCCCGGTCAACCCGGCCAGCCGGGTCAGCCAGAAAACAAACAACCCCTTCGTTATTAAAAACCGCAGTATGCGATTCTCACTTGTTATTTTTAAAGTTATTTTTTACATTGTCATGTACTATTAATTTTGCAAATATAATTAATAAAATTTATAAATACTTATAAAAATAAAAGGTAATCATGTCATTATTTTACATTCCATTTCATTTAACATGTTTACAAACAACACCAAATTTCAACTTCTTTATATTTGAGTTTCTATATACTTTAATTCATTTGTCATACGGTAATCCCCTGGGAATGATGGTTCATAACACATTGTGAAGTAACTAGGATTTGAATTTGGTTTAAAAAAGTAAAATATAGAGATATTAATGAAGTCAAATTAAAGTGTTTCAGAAAAACTATAATAATTTATATAAATTAGAATATAAGGTATTGATCAAATGAAATGTAGATTATGATGCGGTTATCTAGTCACGTAATTGAAATCTAAGTTTTAAGAAGTTACAATGTTTAGATCGGTACCTTTTATTTTATAACAAATTTGTGTTACAAACTCAATATTTAATTAGGGGCTGTTTGTCAGCCTTTTAATCAGCATTTTATTAGTTCAGATGTCTGAATGGTTCAGCACTAAATGGTTCAAACTGTTTGTTTTGCGAGCACATATCTGAATGGTTAAAACATTTACCTCTGAATGGTTAAGCATTTTACTGATGCTGAATGGTTAAGATGTCTAATGCTTAATGGTTAAGACATATTATCTGAATTGGTCAGACATTTGTCTTTGAATAGTTAAACGATATACTACATCTTAATGGTTCAGACCTCTTAATGGTTCAACACTTAATGGTTCAGACCTCTTATTGGTTTAGCACTCAATCATTCAGAAATTGCAAAACAACTCCTTAGGTAAATAAAAGTGAACCTTGAATTAAGACTTAATTACACGGGTGGTCCCTGTAGTTAGGCCCGATTTCACTTTTGGTCCCTAACTCTTTGAAATTATAAGGTTGGTCTAATACTTTGCACAAACGTAACAACGATGGCTCCTGAAACGGATGAACGTTAAGTATTGTTGTTAAGTACGTGTGAAGTGACAAAAATGCGCATTTCACTTTTCTTCTTTTCCATCTACACTACTTCTCCTACCACCTTCAAAGGTGGTGGTAGGAGAAGTAGTGTAGATGAAGAAGAAGAAAAGTGAAATGGGTATTTTTGTATGTTCATTCGTTTCAGGGATCATCGTTGTTACGTTTGTGCAAAGTATTGAATGTAATTTCAGAAAGTTATGAACCAAAAGTGAAATCGAGTCTAACAATAAAAAGCACCGTGTAATTAATTCTTGAATTATCATATGATAAGATTATTGTCATGTACAACCACCTCACCAACGAAGCTTCGTGTGCCAGATTTGTCCTTTTGGCTCATTATAAAATATTGTATACTTATACTCTAAGACTTGAAGACAAGTACAACTAGTATCCCACCAACACATCTACATAGTTACATTAGATATGTCCGTAGACTTGAAGGTTGACGAACACGAATAAACTATCACCAAGGTATCAATTACGATTTACGATCTAGATTCTTCCTTCAATCTATGAACTTTCATCTATATCGATCAATTTGTTTATTGTTTTCACTCATCTTACAGTAGTGCGATGTTTATTTATGATGTTCTTCATCCCGTTTGCAATGTTCCGTTAATTTTCGCTTCATCTGATGTTTGATATGGTTATGTATGCCTTCATTGATGAATCGCTGTAAATTTCACTTCATGCACACGCTGAAGTTAGGATTTCAACTCGATGTTAAGTTTGATTCGTTTCGAGTTTGAGATTTTTGGTTTTAATTTTGAGGAAACGTAATTTTGTTTGCGTCAGTTGTTATGGAGCGTGAAGTTGAAATGTAGTCGGTAGGATTTATTAGTATTTTGAGAAATTTGTGTTGGAAACGTGAAATTGAGCTTGAAGTAACCCTGTTTGAAATCCAAGATATTAGGGAATCGTATACTGTGATTTATTTATCGTATGGTTGATCTGAAATTAGGGTTTTTTTAGTTATTACCTGTTGAGAATCATGTTGTGTGTGTATTGTTGATTGGTGTGCTTCTGTTGTTGGTAGCTTTCTTAGTGATTTCGATTTTCGAATTCTCCCCAAAACAGACGTCGTTGTGCCATCTCGATTCTTGTATTGATTGAAATCAGTGCAACAGGCCAACTGTGATCCCAGTTAAGCTGAATAAACCAGAAAGATAGGAGAACAAATTTGTGAAAGAAGGGTCAAGTGAAAGTACATTTAATTGCGAACAAGTTGTGATAGGAAGGACTGATTATCGAAAAAGAGAGCAAATTTTGAAGAAAAGGAATCAAAATTTAGTCGATAGTTTGGATATCCAACAAGAAGTGGGAGTTGCCAAGACATACTTGGGTACAATCACAATGGGTAATGTCAAGAGTATATGGTCCAAAAGAGAAGAGTGCCCAAAAACCGCCACTGGTGAAACAAGCTCAAGCCCAGGTTCACCTTTTGAAGTGAAGAGTTTGATGCCAGAAGAAACTGTTAATGGTGTGAAGATCGTTTCAGAAGAAGTTCTAAACACAGAAAAATTAATAAAGAGAAAGAGGAAGATAAGAAAGAAGAAGAAACTGGCTACAAGTGTCACTGTGGATCCCCATGATAATATAGAAGATGCTGAAATTGCCAACTGTGGGCAGCAAATTACTTCTTCAAGTGAACAACTGCCTTTACAATCTCAAGTTAATGATGGTCAACATATAGATGGAAATATAGTCCGGTCTCTTTCTGAAAAGTCTACCATTAGAAATGCTGTCACCAGATCAAAGAGAATGCTTCTCATTCTTGATGTAAATGGCTTGCTTGTGGATGTCATTCATCCCCCACCAAAAGATTGCAAACCAGATATAAAAATTTCAAGACGGGCAAGTAAGATTTGTTCCACTTGTGCTATTTAACGACTATAAAGATCAAACTTCACTATTTTCTTCGTTAATCATATCATATTTTTTATTGTTATTTATTATCTTTGTTTGAATGCAGTCTTCAAGAGACCCTTCTTGGATGAGTTTTTAGGATTTTGCTTCGAGAAATTTGATGTCGCCATTTGGTCTTCACGAACCAGGTATTGCTAAATTATCTTTATTTTACCATTCAACTTCTCCTGTAACATATTGTGAGCATTACTTGTAACTCATAAAATTACGCGCAGAAAAATTTTAGACCCTGTACTTGATTATTTGTTAGGGGATTTGAAGAAGAAGTTGGTGTTTGTTTGGGTAAGCCTTGAATTTTATTGAAATTTCACTGAAAAGAAGTGTTCGCATTATAAAGTTGCTAATAACTATCAATCATGGTTAATAAGGTTCATACTTAATTGTGTCTGTTAACAAGTGATTTATATGTATTAATGATTTCAGGACTTATCCCACTGCACCAATACAAGAGCCAGAAGCCTTGAAAACCATTATAAGTTCATAGTCTTCAAGAAATTGGGCAAGATATGGGAAGAAAATGGCCGTATTGCTTCTGAAAATGGATATTATGATGAATCAAACACATTGTTATTGGATGATTCCCCATACAAGGCATTGCTAAATCCTGTAAGACACATTTCTTTCTCTTATTAAAACCATTCATATAAGCTTCTCGCAATTTGATTTTGATTACATTCATTATTGTGTAGAAACACACTGGAATCTTTCCCTCGCCTTACAGGCACATGGATATAAATGACAACTGCTTAGGTGAGTTATTTTATAATTCACTTATTGTGTTCAATTGTTCTGGTTTCCCCTTTTTTGCTTTAAACAAATATAGTTATTAAGATCCTGCCGTTATTTTTAATGGGCTCTAGTGCTCTACAACTGCATGAAACTGTATGCTTACTTTGGTGGAATTTTTTATCTGAACATGCTCCTACGACTTCCATATTGTAGTAAACTCATTCACCTACATTTTTCAAGGCGGCTGGTGTGATTAAACCAAAATATCTTCTAGAATTGTGACATTTCGTATAATGATGTGACGATCTTGATTTAGTTTGATTTGAATGTGCTACACAATAACAAAATTATCAGATGTGGGCATGCAATAAAGAAAAAAATTGACTAATATATTTTTCTTTTTATGAAGACATGCTTCTGGTTACAAAATTTACTTCCTTTGATTGTGCTGTGGGCCCCGTCCTGGTGGTTCATGTGGACGAAACCCATGATCACATAGTTATATCTTGCCACCTCATATATTAGAGAATGTAACAGTTGGTACTTATTGGCTGCGTAACCTGGTGCCAATATTAATCCATTTATCTATGAATGGGCTGAATTGGGTTGTGGTTATGTGAAACAGGCCAGTAAAAATTATAGCTAAGATGGAATAGGTTGAATGGGTTATGGGATGAAAGTCACCCAAGTCTACTTTGGATACATATAACAACCTAACTCTTTCTGTTCATATTTTTTAATTTGAATTGTTACTGTTATAATATTGTTTATACTTAACACATTAGTTGGTATGAACTTTTAAAAAAAACAGACAAGAAAGTGTTAGTAGGACAATCCAACTCAATTGGCCTGGTCTGACCATTACTAAAACCGCTCAAGTGTGACCCTTCATCCAGCCCACTAGACTTGCCATCTCTAGCATAAAGAAACAGATTTGTAAACTTTATTTGTAGACCGGATGGGTATGAAATATTACTTCTTGCAGGTCCTGAAGGTGATCTTCGAATCTATCTAGAAGGTGTGGCCGCTAGTGAAAATGTAAAAATGTACATAGAGCAACACCCATTTGGTCAGCGCGTCATAGATGAAACAAGCCCGGATTGGGATTTTTACTCAAAGGTTCTTAAGAAAGTATCTTAGCGTATCTCACCTTTTCTATCAAGCTTGTTAAGTAACCCACATCTACAAGATGCTTTAAAATTATTTTTGGAACTAGCTTTTGCTCATCTTTTCTTCTTGTTTTGTTATATTTATTACAAGTTTTATGTAACAAATAACATACAAAAGATTAGAATACTCATTGACAGGAGAAAACCTTGCAGGACAGGACTGTGACCTAAATGCTCTCACAGTTAACATTTGTGAGGTAATTCTGAATCTCAACTCTTTTAATTTTCTTATAAATTAAACTGGTCTGCACCTTGAACTTTGTTTGAAATGGTCGATGATAGTTGTTAGTCAACGACAACCGGTAGTTTGACCCATTTACTTATGGGTGAGTCGATTTGACTTGTGTTTTATTATAAATGAGCTGAATCAAAGGGGTCAAAACAAAATACTTTGCTAAGAAGGAAGCAGGTCAAATGGGTCTATTGAGTCAAAGAACATGAAATTTGCGTAAAGTTGATTTTCATTACTTACAATCTCCTAAATCTATTTATTCAAAGAATGATTATTGTTGCCATAATTATTTATAACGAAAATTTTTAACATGGGCAACTATTGTTCGTGGGTCAGTCCAACTTCACTCAGTCGTTCTAAACTAAGTCCGTTCTAATTATCCATCAGCTAAATCATGGACTCGCCCATCTTACCACTTTTGATAAGTACTATGATATTTTTGTATAAAACATGCATACTCCTCCACTAGACAATTTTGATTTTCTTTTGTTGAACATTTCCATTGTGCCCCGTCTTGATCTTAATCACATGTTCAATCCCTCTTATTCACAAGTGTTCAAATAGTTCCCTTTAGCTTCAAGTACTTTGAAGTTACTATTCATTGTAAATGGCCTCTGAAGAATATATATAAAAAAACCCCAGAATTTTGATCAAGTCTAGAATTAGATATCCCAAAAACTACATAAATATGTACTATCATATTGAATGCAGTAGTTACAACTATAACCAATTATGCTAGCTACAATAATTACTACTGTTTTACATTTTATCTCCATATGACAATTTAAGGATATAGTTATATTATTAATCATGTTAGTACTCTAGATATACATACAAGTCAACAAAAGAGGCAGAAAACAGAAAAGTGTCGACAAGTCACCTCAGGTTTGGTATTATCTATTTTGATTCGAACTCATGTCGACTCATTACAAGACGACTCAAGGTATCGGGTTAAAACTCAACTTAATTTATACTTCGACAATTTTTTAACCTTTAAAGATGATTTGAAAGCTTAAAGTTCAGAAATATGCTTGATACAAATGGCTTGACAGTTGACAATACCCATTAGTACCATGCTCAATAGAACAAACTCGAGTTTTCCCACTCAAGGAGCTTATACACATACGTAAATGCAATAAAGTTTGACTCGCTCATGCCTGCACGCAAATTACTTGATAAAACTTTTAACTTTATATGATTTCTTGGTACCAACTCATTGTCATTGCAACAGTTCAGTTTATTTGCATCATGTGAGATCTAAATTAAACTTGGCGGGACCAAAATTGAGCTCTCTATTCCTATGATGAAACAAATACATCGGCTACGTGCCAAACTAGACGGAACAGCACACTCGATACATCTCTTCTTCCATTATCCCATGAAACCTACTCATGTCGTCCATTAACATGTCATCTATCTTAATAAGCCATAATTATGAATGTGATTGTTTTGGTTGTACATAACCAAAACATCAATGTTTTTACAATGTGGGCATACAAATATGAAGAGATATGACAGTGCACTCATAGTTGTCTCAATCGTATCGTGATATCTTGTTATGTCAAATGTATGTGAGCAATCATCTAAAGATAGTACTAGATGACCAAACGTATTGTTGTCTCAATCGTATCGTGATATCTTGTTATGTCAAATGTATGTGAGCAATCATCTAAAGATAGTACTAGATGACCAAACGTATTGTTGTCTCAATCGTATCGTGATATCTTGTTATGTCAAATGTATGTGAGCAATCATCTAAAGATAGTACTAGATGACCAAACGTATTGTTGTCTCAATCGTATCGTGATATCTTGTTATGTCAAATGTATGTGAGCAATCATCTAAAGATAGTACTAGATGACCAAACGTATTGTTGTCTCAATCGTATCGTGATATCTTGTTATGTCAAATGTATGTGAGCAATCATCTAAAGATAGTACTAGATGACCAAACGTATTGATGTTAGTCTGCTCAAAACGTTGACGACTCCAGTAGCATCCACTCTCAAAACACATGTTTAGAAATCAAATTTCGTTAGAGAGATTTTCAAGGTGAGCCCCTGACGCTAATGCCAAACATGGTAGGGTGTTAGCACGTAGAGACCAAACGTGCAAGATGACCACATCGTCTATATATATTATTTTTTATCTTTTAAAAGATAATGATTTTCTCTATTTCCTAATCCTTAACCATGATTTCCTGGAGTACAATCGCCACTCATATATATGGAGGACGTGTCATGTGTTGTTATGAGGTGACAAATTATGATAAATTAGATACAACTTGTACCATTTTTTTACGTCCGCCACGAACCACGAACCAAAAGGGTCATATGGCTATGACCCAGAAGGGTATATGGCTCTGACCAGAAAGAGATTAATGATATTGAACTAATTAGTGTCTATGGTTAGACTCATCTTTGGACTTTTGAGGTATGATATTGTTTGGGTGACCTTCCCGGCTAGTGTTTGATTTTAGGCAGATAGAGCATTTACAATCGTTTATTCATTTCTATCTAAATAATGTAAACAAAATAAAAGTTTATCTTTTAAAGCATTTTACATTTATATTCTCCATTTCTATTTTTATGTTTACTTACAAATACTCAATTTATTATTATTTCTCTTTTAAACACACTCACAATAGTTATATAAAGGGTGAATAGTAGATCTCTAAATATAAAAATACACTTTAGTTTTCTTTAAAACTTAGGGGCTGTTTGACAGTCTCTTAATCAGCCTCTTAATGGTTCAGATGTTTGAATGGTTCAACACTTAATGATTCAGACTGCTTGTTTCGTGAGCACATTTCTGAATGGTTAAAAGATTTACCTATGAATGGTTAAACATACGGATGCTGAATGGTTAAAATCTCTAATGCTGAATGGTTAAGACATATTATTTAAATTTGTCAGACATTTGTCTTTTAATAATTAAATTATATACTAGTTCTTAATGATTCAGACATCTTAATGATTCAGCACTTAATGATTAGACATCTTATTGGTTCAGTACTTAATCATTCAGAAGTTATCAAACAGCCTCTTGCTCTATTAAACAGATTATATTGAGTGATGTATTAAATGTTTTCTTTGTTTTTCCTCTATATTATAAGGAAACTTCGAAACTATGAATTTAGAGGCTCCGATGAGAGTGCTCAGCCAATATTGTGGCCACTAGAGATTTGGGAAAGATTTAATCGTTACCATCTTATTCAAGGGCAGTGATGGTAAAATAAACCGATGAAAAAACCTGAAACTTGAAACATTTAGGATATGTATTTGGGGTATGAAATAGGTTATGGGATTAGCTTTATAAATTTTAATGGGTTTGTGATGAAAATAGGATTAGATGATACTTGTCTGATAAACTAAATATGTTTACTAGAATATATTTTATCATTGTAAACATACAATAAATAGTTTCTTGAATTTGTTAAAAACTCATAATTTAATTGATAGTTTGAAGTCTAAACATTTAATATTATAAGTTAGTTTCTAATATCGGGTTTTGGTAATAAGCATCCTAACAAGTAACCTTAACCACATAAGATCATAATTGGATATACTCGTATACCCAACTGAATAATGATATCTGACAAGTATGAGACTGGATTTGTGGCATAATTTTATTATCGAGTATGAGACTGAATTTGTGGCATAATTTTATTATTGGGTATGAGACTAAGTGTAAGGCCCCGTTCACGGGACGCTCACAGTTGGATCCTCATCGCACATAAAACATATAATTACATTTGCCTAATGAAAGTATTGCAGCGGAAACATTCAAAAATGACATCTCATTTCATTATAAAAAACTTTTGCCAAATAATACAGCGTCAATCAGTTACAAAATACATTGTTGCATTACATCTCAAAAGAATTAAATGAATGGATGTCATCCTAAAAGAGCTGAGTAGTCACCTCGTGCCATCCTCAGCAATCATTACCTGCCAACTGGAAACACATCAAAGTCAGTGTTGCTGAGTGAGTTCTAGTTTTATAAATAAACATACTTTATTTTCATTAAAAACCGTTTGTTACTTTTGCATGATCACACATCATACGTACACATAGATAATATCATTATTATCTTCTTCATTCGTTCATTCATATTTACATCTTTTCTTGCGCATCGGATATCTTCCGTACCAATACCATATGCTACACCCTAAACTATTTAGCTACTGGGCCGAAATCTATAAATAGACAGCTAAACATGGTGCCACAGTACTAGGGGTAAGCGGTAGAGGTTCTATATAAATGGTCGATCACAGAGAAGGACCCCAATGTGCATCCTCCCAGGGTAGCGAACCCGCACACCGTTGGGCTAACACCTTTTAATGGCGTGTCCCGATATCCAATACTTGCAAGACTTTCATTACTTTCATCGTTCATTAATGCATGCATTCATCATGTTCCATTTTTCATTATCTTCCACTTTACGTTACGTAATACTTCATTTCATTCATTATCATAACACGTAAAGCCACATGAAAGATAAACATACATCATAATAAGGAACATCAGCATGCACAGTCA
>BJCM01128835.1:0-10174 GCA_018326385.1 Flaveria bidentis | reverse complement strand
TAACTTGAGAGCCTCAGTGAAGGAGGCTGTTGTGGAGGAAGTGCATCAGGTCATGCAGACGATCCTACCATCTGTGATAACCGAAGTGATAAAGGCTGTAAGAGAAGGAGAAAGAAGGGAGAGGAATAGGTCCTGGGGAGGACGAGAGCGACCGAAAACTGAGACAGTTCTCTCCGATGATGAGGAGGAGGAAGAAGAGTCTGTGCAGGAGGCAACACAAGGTTGCAACTACGGGGCATTTCGAAGATGCAAGCCCCCAACCTTCAATGGTAATGGCATTGTTGCTACTGCTCACCGATGGGTGAGAGAGATAGAGACGGTACTTGATATTAGCGAGTGCCGAGAGGACCAGAAGGTGAAGTTTGTTGCCCACTCGTTTGTGGACTCGGCTCTGTGTTGGTGGGACAATATTGTCCAAGCTGAGGGTAGTCAGACGATTGGAAGAATGAGGTGGTCTGAGTTGAAGAAGCTGGTGATTGAGGAGTTTTGTCCTTATAGAGAGATAGATAAGGTGGAAAGGGAGTTCCTGCAGCTGGAGGCGGGAACAATGACACATCAGCAATATACCACGAAGTTTAATGAGATGGCACGGTTGGTGCCGGATCAAGTGACACCTCTGTCATGAAAGATTAAGAGGTACATCCAGGGCTAGCCGGTGGATATCTGTAGGCACATGATCGCTGACTGACCGAGCACGTTTAGGTCGGCGGTTGGTTTGGCAGGAAGGTTCTATGACGAGCGAGAGGTGGTGGTGGCTGAGGTGAGAAAGAAGGGTGGTGGTGACTGAAACTGGAATGGGAAACGGTTAGGATGTGGCAGATTCGCTCCAAACAACAAGGTGGCGAAGGTGGGTGACTGGCGTGTGGTCACATCTGGTGCAGGGTCGAAGAAATATGGTAAATGTGGGAAGGAGCATTCGGTAGAATGCAAATGGGGATCTAACAATTGCTTCAAGTGTGGGAAGCTTGGTCATATGGCTAGAGATTATGGGGTTATAAGATGTTATAACTGTGGGGAAAATGGCCATCTGAGCAGGGATTGTAAGAAGCCGTGGGCGGAGAGTGCGGGGCAGGGAAGAAGACCAGAACAGAAGGGCAGAAGGCAAGTGCCCGAGCTTTCACGATGACTCGGAAGGAGGCTAGGACGGACCCTGATGTGGTGTCAAGTACGTTTCTAGTAAACCAAACTCTTGCATCTGTGTTATTTGATTCTGGTGCTAGTAGGAGTTTCATTTATGTTGCATTTTATGCTAAGTTGCCCATTAGGAGTAGAAGTATTGATGAGCCCTTCGATGTACAAACTGCCATAGGTAAGTCTACCAGGATTTATGAGATGAATAAGGTTGTGATATAGAACTAGAAGGTCATAAGTTTCCTATTATACCGTTCATGATGACCTTAGGCGGTTTCGATGTGGTCCTAGGAATGGATTGGTTAGCGGACTACGAGGCGAACATTGTGTGTCGCAAGAAGATGATTAGACTAACAGCGCCTAACAGGAGTTCAGTGACAATTTACGGTGATCGAGTTACAGCTATCCCAAAGGTGATTTCGATGGCGGTGGCGGGAAAGTGCATGAGGCGTGGGTGTAGTGCCTGCTTGGCCTACGTAAAGGATGTGGATACGCCAACACCACAACTGACCGATGTACCGGTGGTGTGTAACTTTCCAGATGTGTTTCCCAAAGACTTACCAGGAGTGCCACCTTACCGCGAGATTGAGTTTTAGATTGACTTGATACTGGGTGCTCAACCTGTTGCTAAGGCACCGTATTTGTTGGCTCCAATCGATATGAAGGAACTGATGGAGCAACTACAGGAGTTACATGATAAGGGGTTCATTTGGCCGAGTATCTTTCTCTGGGGTGCTCCGGTCTTATTTTTAAAGAAGAAAGACGGTAGCATAAGGATGTGTATAGATTACCGTGAGCTGAATATGTTGACGGTGAAGAATCGGTACCCATTACCGAGAATTGATGATTTGTTTGATTAGCTCCAAGGTGCCAGTTGGTTCTCGAGGATAGATCTTCGATCTGGCTACCATTAGCTGAAGGTTAAGGAGCAAGATATTCCTAAAATAGCTTTTGGCACGCGTTATGGACACTACGAGTTTCTTGTTATGTCTTTTGGTTTGACCAACACGCCAGCTGCTTTTATGGACTTGATGAACCAAGTGTGTCGACTGATGTCGGATAAATCAGTGATTGTGTTTATCGATGATATCTTAATTTATTCGAAGAGTGAAGAGGAGCATGTCGGTCATATTCGAGAGGTGTTGGCGATGTTGAGAAAGGAGAAGTTGTATGCTAAATTCTCTAAGTGCGCATTCTGGTTGCGCGAGGTTCAGTTTTTGGGTCATGTAGTGAATCCCGAAGGGATTATGGTGGACCCGGCAAAGGTGGAGGCAGTGATGCAATGGAAGTCACCATGGACGCCATCCGAGATCCGTATTTTCTTGGGTTTGGTGGGCTATTATAGAAGATTCATCCAAGACTTCTCTAAGATAGCTTCTCCACTAACCAAGTTGACCCGTAAGGATGTAAAGTTTGTATGGGGTCAAGCTCAGGAGAAGGCGTTTGAGGAGTTAAAGCTGAGGTTGACTCAAGCTCATGTCTTGTCGTTACCCGATAGAAACGAAGATTTGGTGGTTTATTCTGATGCTTCCTACTCGGGGTTGGGATGTGTCTTGATGCAGCGAGGAAAAATTATAGCCTACGCATCCCGACTGTTGAAAGTTCATGAGGTTAATTATCCTGCTCATGATTTGGAGCTAGCAGTTGTGCTCTTCGCGTTAAAGATTTGGAGGCACTACCTGTATGGGATGAAGTGCATCATATTCAATGACCACAAGAGCTTGAAGTACTTCTTCAAGTAGAAGGACTTGAACACGAGGTAGAGGAGATGGTTGGAGCTCATAAAGGATTATGATTGTGATATCCATTACCATCCGGGCAAGGCCAACGTGGTGGCAGAGGCCCTTAGCCGAAAGGAGAGACCCAAGCCGATTCGGATGAAGGCTTACCAATTGATTATGACCTCTGATGTGATGAAGCAGGTCAAGGAGTTTCAAGATGAGGCACTGAAGGAAGATCATCTTAACTCTGAAAGAATGAGAGGCTTGGTCGCGGAGTTGGGTGAAAATACTCTCGGTGTTAGGACCCGATTCGGACGGATATGGATTTCTCGTTTTGGGGATCTACGTGTGAAGATTATGGATGAAGCTCATAAGAATCGATACTCTATTCATCCTTGTGCTACAAAGATGTATCAAGACATGAAGAAAGATTATTAGTGGCCATGTATGAAACGCGATGTGGCGGAGTATGTGAACAAGTGCCTTAATTGTTTACAAGGGAAGACCGAGCATCAGAAGCCGTATGGGAAGATCCAACCTTTGTACATACCCGAGCGGAAGTGGGAGCATATCACCATGGACTTTATTACGAAGCTACCGCGCACCGCGCGAGGGTATGATGCTATATGGGTAATAGTTGATCGTTTGAAGAAGAGTGCTCACTTCCTACCGATCCGCGAGACATATTCATCTGAGAGGTTAGCGGATCTATTCATCAAGGAGATTGTGAATCGTCATGGTGTGCCGAAGTCTATTGTGTCAGATCTTGACACCCGGTTTACATCTAAATTCTGGAAGAAATTCCATGATGCAATGGGGACGAGGTTACATATTGGCATAGCTTATCATCCTTAAACAGATGGTCTGTCAGAAAGGACCATTCAGACGCTAGAAGATAAGCTTCGGGCATGTGTCATTGATTTTGAGGAAGTTGGGATGACCACTTACCATTAGTTGAGTTCTCATATAACAATAGCTACCATGCCAGCATTGGCATGCCCCCTTATGAGATGCTATACGGTAGGAGATGTAGAACACCCGCCTGCTGGGGTGATATTGGCCACAAAGAGTTAGGGAGCGTTAAGGTGGTCAAGGCTATGACTGAGAAGCTAGAAAGGATCAAAGCCTTTATGAAGGCAGCTAAAGATAGGCAAAAGTCGTACATCGGTAAACGACGTAGACCGATTGAGTTCCAGGTGGGTGACAGAGTTATGTTGCAAGTCTCACCTTGGAAGGGCATCATTCGGTTTAGGAAGCGGGGCAAGTTGTGCCCAAGATACGAAGGGCCTTTTCAAATTATTGATCGAGTAGGAGAGGTTGCCTGTAGGCTGGAGTTGCCTAATGAGTTAAGTCGAATTCATCCGACGTTCCATGTATCTCACTTAAGAAAGTGCTTAGCCGAGGAGGATATGGTGGTGCCATTGGAGGATATTGAAGTGGATGAACGGCTCAATTATGTGGAGCAACCAGTGGCGATCATTGACCGTAAAGAGAAGAGGCTAAGGAATAAAGTGGTTCCTCTTGTGCGTGTACAGTGGAAGCACAGGAAGGGATCCGAGTCGACATGGAAGAGTGAAGAGGAGATGAGACAGCATTACCTACTTTTGTTTGATGAATAACAGGTTTCGGGGACGAAACCTATATAAGGGGGTGGACTTGTAACGCCCGGAATAAAGTCGAAACGACCCAATTAATAATAATGGGCTTAACCGAGATTATTTAAAGAAAATAAGCACGTAGTGGAGCATGGACCGAGTAAACCTCGCGGGATACATGTTTGGCGAGTTAAAGGTCCCGAGAACGCCCGTTATATATAAACAGATCAGCTTGAGCAGCTCTCATTTGCAAATCAACACCCCAAATTTTAAAGAGAAAAAGTGTAAAGAGAGAAAGTGGAGAAAATTGAAGATTTAAGGCTCGGTTGATCACAGGATTGAAGATCGGTGTTTGTGGGCTTCCAAACAACAAGAAAACACCAAGAATCTAGGTAAGAAACATCATTTAATTTTTCATTTTGATGTAAACCCGGATTCTAGGGCATGGGTTTTTGAAAGTGACAAAGATTCATCCAAAACACACGTTTTTGTGTAAGAAAACATGTGAAAAGCTTAGTTATAGCTTCATGGATGATAAACCAAGGTTTTGGGTGTAAAAGATTGAAGTTTTGGGTCAAAAATGGGTTGGTTCGTAATTTTCAGCCCGTTCTGCGAAACTGGGTGTTCATCCAACGAAATTATGTATTCGTCCAGCGAAACTATGGGTCTTCCTGTGAAACTACACTTTGGCAGGTAGTTTCGCAGACATAGTTATCCAACGAAAGTTGGGTGAAACTGGCAGCGAAGATGCGAGCGAAACTGCCAGCGAAACTACTGGCGAAATTAGCAGCGAAACTGCTAATCATGCGGGGATATTAGCAACGAAATTAGGTAAAAATTAACCCGTTTGAGTGTTAACTTATCTATAGGTTGTGTAGTGCAACCCTTGCTTTGAAAGCTTGATTGAGAAGCCACTCATCGAGTACAGGTGAGTTCTAGATCCCCTATTTTAAAGGTTTTAAACTAGTTTGGGGCTGGAAATTCATATTAAATAAACGGTTTAAATGACCAAGATTTTAAGGGGGTTTTAACCGGAAGATCAATTTTTCTATAGCAAAATGTGCTATGTAAAAGTGTTAAAATAAAAAAATTTCACGCTGACCTAGCAGCACGACCCCAGCCACGGGCATTGCCCCTTGGACCCCACCAGGGGGTGCTGCCCCCCGGACCCCGCTGTCAGGGGCTGCCGCCCCCGAACCCCCGTTGTCCCGCGGAGGATCAGTTATGTTTTATGATGACTTATGCTTGTGGTACATATCTACATGTATGTGAATATGCAATTCATGATGTTTATGATGATGTGTGATGGTATATGTTATGCATGATGATGCGTGATGATGTTATGTTTATGTATGATATGTTTTCTTATGTTCTTTACTATGTATTATGATGTGACTTTACGTGGTGTGATTATGATAATAAACATAAATTATTATCTTAAAAAAGCGAAAAATTTAAGATAATGAAAGTGGAACAAAATGAATGAACGAATGAAAATTTTTGGAAGCAAATGAAAGGAGGTTCACAACTCATTGAGATTTGTTAGCTCAACTGTGTGTTTACAGCGTACGATTTTGGCTAACTCATAAGGGTTCATACACACAATAGGAGTTAATATTGGTGACTTCTCCAATATGTGCGATTTTGTAATTACTGTGTGTTATGTAGCGTGCGATTTTGGCTAACCATAAGAGTTCACACACACAAGGGGAGTTAGTCTATGTAACTATTCTATACGTGCGATATGGGGTCCTTGTCGCTTAAACCTTGATGATATTAGCTTTGTGCTCAAGAGAGGGGCTAAACGTATGATAGGACCTAGATAGAAGTGAAAGATAATAAATGTACGAAAAGTGTAATAAGTACGAAATGTGCGAAACGAGCGAAATGTACGAAACGAATGATGATGAAGATAATAATTATTACCTTGATGTGCGTATGAT
Source organism: Flaveria bidentis (assembly GCA_018326385.1). NCBI lineage: Eukaryota > Viridiplantae > Streptophyta > Magnoliopsida > Asterales > Asteraceae > Flaveria > Flaveria bidentis. Next base: position 3,784 of record BJCM01128835.1, on the reverse strand, counting down.
GTGTGATCATGTGCGATAGTAGAGAAAATGTTTAAATGAATAAAAGGTAATAAAAAGTTTTATAAAACTAAAACTCACTCAGTAACGCTGACTTTTATGTGTTTCTAGTTGACAGGTAGAGATTGCTGAGGATGGCATGAGGCGGCTACTTGGCTATTTTTGGATGGCATTCTTTTTTTTAATGTTTTTGCATTGTAATGCGAACAAACGATGTTTTGTAACGAATGTTGTATTATTCTGCAAAAGCATTTATAATATAATAAAGATGTTGTTTTTGATGTTTTCGTTGCATGTTTTATTTAAGTTAATGTAATTATATGTTTTATGTGCGATGATTGTCAACTGTAAGCGTCTGGGGAACAGGGCCTTACATGATACCACATGTGAATCCTTGGATCGCAATCAGGATATATCAGTGTTAATGTGGAGTCAAGTCAATGTTTGCGGAATCAACATTAACTTTGTTTAATTGTGTTTAATAAATTCAATATCAACAGTAATGATTAGTGATTAAGACAAACACAATAAGAAGAACACGATTAATAATCAAACAAAAATATTTAAATCAAATGTATTTCATTAAAACATGTTAATGATTACCGATGAATAAACAATGAATGAAATAAAATTGGTTTGAATGTATTGATGTTGATGTGATGGCTTCTAGGGTTTGTGTTTGTGTGATTTGATGTTTGGTTGTTTGTGATCGTACATCTTCTTGTCTTCGTCTTCGTCTCCGTCTCATTGATGTGAAACCTAGGATCCATATTTATAGGCAGGTGTGTTTCTGTAAAAGAAACACCGGATCTCTTGGGATTCGCACTGTTGTCATGTTGACTTGTTGACTAGTAACACTTGTATTATTAAATACAAGTGTTTGGAATCCGCAGGAATATGGTCTTCCATAGATGTTTGTTCTTCCGAAGGAGTCTTGTTCTTCTGAAGGTACTTTGTTATTCCACAGGAATCTTCACTTCTGACTTCAGAGTTGGTTGTTCATCCGCAGAAGATCTTCGGATGATTGATTTTGTAAGAAACATATCTACAGAAGAACAAAAAGTGTTCATCCGTAGATGTTTTTTACACTTAGTCAATTTTCGGTAATTGACCAAGTATTATGTTTGCACCTGCAATCATACACAGATCAATAAACATATGGGTTAACCTATATATAATGCATACGACATAATAATGAATTACAATTGTTCATTACAAATATTGATAATAGTTCTAAGCCTATATAAAATAATCTAGTCCTATAGTTCCTAGATCTAACAAGCCGGATATTGAGTACAAAAATATTTTTAATGATGTTGATGAAAGGAGTAAATTATTCATGAAAAACATTCGCCACTACAACTCAATGTTTTTGTTTACCTCTATAGGTGGCAAGATTGATTCTAAAATAAACAAAGGGGGTGCGCCCTTTGTTTTGAGATTAAGCAGAAAAAACTGCCACAACATTGGTAGTCTTTTGCCGTCACCTGGATCCAAGCCAAAGTTTTCACAACTTTATATCTATGACACAAAAAATAAGATATCAAATAGACAGGAAATTATGAGGTGAGTTTTAAATACGTAATTCTCAAGAACAATATTTATTAACATCATTTCTTGCTTATGTTCATAACAACTATATATATGTGCTCTAACTTCGTCCCATTTTTAAATCTTATTATTTTAATTAGTAAATCAAAAAATGAGACTAGAGCTAATTTCGTAGAAGAAGATCTGCATATTATACAACAGTTGTCGGCTACGTTAGATTCATAGAACGTCTTAGTGAAGACTTATCGAATGGTTTGAGATTGTATTAATAATCAACCACAAATTAATCTAAATTTGCGTCTCATATGTAAAAGAATGCAAGATGGTAGAACATACAACTTGCCAACGGCTTCTGAGGTTGCAACTTTGATTGTTGGTGACATTGGTGACTCAATTGAGTGAAGAGATATTATTGTAAAAACTAAATCTGGTGTTTTACAACGTATAAGTGAGCTCCATCCTTCATATTTACAGCTACAATATCCATTACTTTTCCAGTATGGTGAAGATGGATACAGAATTGATATTATTCATAGAAATGTCAAGGAGAAAAGTAGAAAAAACGTGAAAGGCTATCTATAAGGGCGTTTTTTGCATTTAAAATTCAAGATAGAGCTAACAAATTTTCATTGATTCTAAATTCAAAGAGATTATTACTATAATTTTTGGTAGATCCTTACACTATGATTGAAAGTGAGAGGTTGTTGTTTATAGGCTATCAATAAAAGGTATTGAGATACAAATCTTGTGAAAAGATACACAACGAGTTAGCACAAGGAAATACAAACATGGAGGAATTGGTCAACGTGTCATACTTCCTTTTTCTTTCACAAGCGGGGCTCGATACATGATGCAAAATTATTTAGATGCGATGTCCTTGTGTAAATGGTTTGGCTATCTAGATTTTTTCATTACCATAACATGTAATACAAAGTGGCTAGAAATGAAAAGATTCCTTAAAGATGGAACGCTAAACCCAGAGGACAAACTGGATATTGTATGTAGACTTTTTAAGATCAAACTAGATTTATTGATCAAAGACTTAAAAGTCAATTCACTTCTCGGTAAGGTTTAAGCAAGTATGAAAAAATATAACCTAACTTAGATTTTGTATTTTGTTATTTTAAAGCAAACATTGCGTCAAAAATTCACTTTCAAAAATCATTACATTCAGATATCACCTAAGTTATTTTTTTTTTGTAGTTGTGTACTGTAGAGAATGTATGAAGAAGTTTATGCAACCCAAACATCCAATGTCTATCCTGCATGCTGCACAAATGCATTAAAAAAGAATGCTTAGGAAGTTTCACACATGGAACAAAAATATTCTAAGTGTGAAATTTTCTGAAGCCAAGACCAATATCTTCCGAAGCCAAATATGAAGTCTTCCAAAGCTTCAAAGACAAAGTCTTCCGAAGCCTTAACTCATGAAGACAATTTATTCTGAAGACTTTTAACACATGCTTTATCTGATGTACTGTTCCATAAAGCTGGACACCTTTCTGCTGCATCTCTGTAAAGTCACCAACTTACATGAGTTGGTAAAAAGGTCCATGTTTTTGGTAACTGTACATTGAGTTCATGAGTCTGTAAACTTTCTACTTCATGTACTTTATCCTTTTTGTAATAGATAAGGATGTGAGCTATGGCATGTCATAGTCACTAGTCAAAAGGCAATCTGCCTTTTGACTCTACAATTGATTTTGTTTGTGTCTAGTCAATTGTATCCAGCTGGCTTTCAAAGTATAGCAGGCTGTAGGATGTAGTATAAGTATTCCTAGTTTTGTATCTTTCCTTTATGCTTTGTAACACTTGTAATAGAACTTGAGAAAGCAATATACTGCATCCTTGAAAACCAAACACTTGTGTTCTCTTGTTCTGTCTCTCACTTATTACTTGTGTTCTTAGTGTCATACTTGTGGTTAATCCAGTCTTACTGTTTGATTAAGTTTGTTTAATCTCCTCTTTGTGTTGTTGTGTTATAAGTGACCCCCTTCACCGGTCCTGCATTTGGTATCAGAGCTTTCCAGGCTCTTGATATAAGAAATTACCATCTTAAGATCCCTCACACACACAAAAACTAAAATTTTCAAATGGCAGCCATTTCCAAGACTGATATGGAAACTGGAACCATGAACAAGTCTCCACTGATCACTCTTGATGACTTTGATACCTGGTGCCTAAGAATGGAAGGTTTCATCAGGTCTCTAGACTCAAGAATGTGGGAGTCTGTTGA
>BJCM01128658.1:0-26889 GCA_018326385.1 Flaveria bidentis | reverse complement strand
AAGTAAAGATATAAAGATGAATGAACGAATGAAGAAGATAATATAACTATTACCTATGTGTACGTATGATGTATGAACGCATGAAAGAAAAGAACGGTTTTAACGAAAGAAAAGTACGTTTTATTATAAAACTAGAACTCACTCAGCAACGCTGACTTTGATGTGTTTCCAGTTGGCAGGTACGTTGCTGAGGATGGCACGGGGCGACTACTCAGTTCTTTTGGGATGGCATCCACTATTATAAGGCTTTTGTAATGAAATGTAACATGAATTTGTAATTTGATAATGAAGTATTGTTTGCAAAAGCTATTATATTTAAATGAGATATTGTTTAAATGTTTCCGCTGCGACGTTTATGAAAGATGACGAAAATTATGTTTTAAGTGCGATGAATGACCAACTGTAAGCGTCTCGGGAAAGAGGCCTTACACATATACAGGTTCAATTTTAAACATAATGCTTAGATGACTAAATGTGGTCAGTTTCATTTTAAGAATCAGACAAGTAAGTCTTATCCTAAGTGATCACATTATTTACCTAAACACACCTTGTTCTGACATATACTAATTTCTATATTTGCAAATCATATTCTTTTTGTTTTGCATGAGCAAAGACTTGGGATTACGAATACCTTTGGTTTACCACCATAAACTTCTGGTGATCTAAGTATAATCCTCATCATCCCTCTGATTTTTGTAAACAAAGACCTGAGTTAAAGGCACCATTATTTTACGTAAGTAACGATCTCGTGACGTGATGATGATCATATCTAAACTCTATAAGAATTCAATATGATCAACTGTGTATTAAGTTTCAGAGCTTATTCATCAATTAGCATTCATAAGGCACATAGTTTTCAAGCCAGAAAGATATACATGTGGAGGAAAACACACACATATCAACACATACATAATCCGTGCGACTGCATATATATACCAATATAATCAAAATTATAGTACACACATAGTCGCATATATACATAACCACATATAGTCGCATATACGTAAATCGTATCCACATCCAAAGAAAATCCTGCCGAGAACACACACACGGTAAAACGTATGATTGGAGTTCATAACGGAAACATACAATCATATCAACACGCACACGTATAACCAAACGCACGTAAACACAAACAAAACAGAATCACATACATGCACACCACGGGTAACACCATTCACGTACACAAAATAAAGGACATCCTGGCGAAAAGGAATGAAGAAACGAGTTACAGGCGAGGCAGAAGGTGAAAAGGACATCCGGCGGGGGAAGGATCAAAAACCGACAATTGGGGAAGGCAAACGAGCGCGTCTTACAGGCGAGGTGAATTTACAATTCTGGCCATTGTTTTTGTATTATATAGTATAGAGTTATACTAATAATTAATTATTTTTGCTATTCCAAATAAGCACATTTACCCGTTTTCAAGAGTTTTAATCCTAAAAATCAACGTTCAAAACTCAGCAATTGACTCCGGTACAAAGCACAACCGTCGGATCAGACATTTGATCCTCAACCATCCGATGTGAAGACGAAAACTCAATCTCACCATCAAATATTCACAAAATTGAATTTCAAAAGCTCAAGAGAGGGAGGAGGAAGAAGCCTCTCCCTACTTTGCTTCTCTGTTTCCCCCTTTTCCATTATCATCAATTTCGTCTCTCATCACAATCACTCTCTTCGAATTGTTCTACAACACCCTCTGGATCGACCCTTTTTATCATTCGACCCCAATCCTCTTGAAGAATTCGAGTTGTGAATCTGAGCTGTTGGAGTTGAGTGATGCAAGGTTCTGATGGTTTTCCTTGATGGGGTTTGATTATCGCTTCAAATAGTCGGTGAATTTGGTGTCCAATTGGGAATTTGATTGTTCCTGGTGGATGGTATTTATCTGCAAGAGAATTTGAAATTGGGGAAGATAAGAATGGAGAAAGGTGAAGGAGGAGGGGGTTTGGGTTTGACTTTCCCTCCGAATAATATTCAACCCGAGGCTGCAGCCGCAGCGGCGCCGGTGACGGCGACGGATTTTCCGGCGGCAAAGAAGCTCGCGCGCCAGCTGGATTTTAATAGTGTTGGTGGCAGTGCATCGGTTGCGGTGACTGCTGTTGTTCTGCCGGAGAATCTCCACCGGCCAGTGGTAGCACCGATGCAACAGCCACGGCCACCACCATCTCCGTCGCAACCACGGCCGCCGCCGCCACCGTCGCAACTGCAGCCACATCTAATACCGATTATGACATCGATGCAGCAGACTCATGTTGCAACCTCTATTCAACAACCACCTATAAGGCCTGTGTAAGTGTTCTGCATTATGCCTAATTAGAAATAGAAATCTAATGGAGGGTTTTTGTTGAATTATTTGGTATGTGAGTTGAAGTTGAAGGGTATTTGTTTGGGTTTAAATCATATTGTTTGAAAAGTTCCAAGTTTTTTTGGAAAAGTTGGAGCTTTTTTAAAGCTGATAGTATGCTTCAGTTAGACAATGAATAATAGGCATTCTTTACTGATTGGTATTCCTTAGTTTCCTTGCTTTGGATATTGTTCTTCTTAGGTTAGTAAATTTGATTGTCTGCCATTGAGATTAGGACAAAACTGTAGTGACAATGAGGTAGTGATCGTTGTTAGATTGAAAACTATACTGTAAGAAGTAAGAACAAGTAAGCAGCTAGATGTTTATGCATGATTTTCTGTCTGTTCAACAATAAAACCTATGATTTTAACTTTGCATTTCAAATCTTCTCTTTAAGTGAGTTCATACAGAGCTTAAATGTTCTGGGACTACTTACTATGTTGGATATCATAACAAGTCCCAAAAATAGTATGTGAGAAGTTTGCAACAAAATCCAAATCACTTGTGCACATAAAGCACTACTCTTTCTGTCGCTATTAGAAACAATTTGTAGGTATGTGGTGTAAGTAGTTATGTTATAATAATGGTTATCATTACTTGATATGAGAAGTATGAAATGATAAGGGTTATCAGTTACTTTTTTTGAGGGCAGTTTATCTAGGGTGTGCAAGATCATAAATTGAGAATGGAGGTAGTATTGTAAACCACATGAACAAAATTTGACCAAAGTCAATGTCATCAATTTTCTGTATGATAAATAGTGAATTTTTTATGATTATATATATGATCTGATATAGAACTGTTGAACAAATACACGATCTTAGCATATATGTACGATACTTTGTGGTAAGTCCCTAAGTTAATAATAGTATGATATATGTGCTGATATAGAACTCGCTATCTGCTTCTGCTGCCTTATTAACTAATTATGAGACCCGGAACCAGTTGTTTGTTTAATATGTTTTGATGTCGGATTATTAACCAATATTAGACATAATATTTCTTGAACTTGTTGGCGTGTGATATTATTATTGTAGCTGTGAAATTCTTGGCTGAATTTCTATATAACCTTCTATCAGTCCATGTGAAACTGTCTTACGGTCACTGTACTTGTGCATACAATGGGGAGAAGGCATTAGTTTTGATATATTTTCACAAGATTGTAAACAATAAAAACCTTTCCTTTCCTTTTGACTATTTCCCTTTTGAAGGTGATTGCAACTTCTTCTTAATTTTGTAAATAATTCCAATATTATGCTACTGGCAATGACGATACCCTTGTTTTTGAGTATTTTAAGAGTTGTGTTTGGGAATAGCATAATAGTCTAATCCACATTATGAACAACATAGCGGGTGTTTTCCACTAACTCAGTAGTCTTTCAATCTTGTCTATACACTTTTGGCTACAAGAAACAATATATATTAATTATAGTAAAAATTACTGTTTTGCCATTTCAGGAAAATCGAGTCCCCAAAAGCACGGCCAAGACAAAATGTTGACATAAAAGATGGTACCCCGAAGAAGCAAAAGCAATGCAACTGCAAACACTCCCGATGCTTGAAACTGTAAGTAATTCCATTACTATTTCTCTCAACCATAACGTTGGTACTTGTGAACTTGTATAATCCCTCATGAATTTTCTAATTGCTGATGGTATAAATTTTTGTTACTTTGTGGTCAGATATTGTGAATGTTTTGCATCTGGAGTATACTGTGATGGGTGCAACTGTGTTAACTGTCATAATAATGTGGAAAATGAGCCTGCTAGGAGAGAGGCTGTTGAAACTACCTTGGAACGCAATCCAAATGCATTCAGGCCTAAAATTGGTAGCAGCCCACATGCAAATCGTGATAATAGAGTGAGTTTCTCACTTTACCATTCTACCCTGAAAAGCTATGCTATTATTCTTTCTGTGGCATTTTGATGCAAAGGCAATACTTGAATGACTTTGTACAAAAAGCTTTACGTTTATGTAATTTCTGATGTTACATATTCACACAGGAGATTCTGCATATTTTAAATAGAAATATATATGTTATTTCTAGTTGTCTAAACCATTACTGCATGATGAGTGATATTATACTTAATTCACTTGCTTTCTGTTAGTGAGATATGCAGCTCACCTTGGGTTAGGAAGTTTGAACTATTTACTTGTGAATGTGTTGATTGGGTTATGATATCACTTTGTCTCTAATATGTCGATTTTTTAAGCTAAATTGGGAGCGTTCAAACTAATTGAAAGTTGCTTAAAGTAGACGTGTTGTTTACAACCTTTTGAAGTTTTTTTATTTTGAAAAATATATATTGTTAGTGTAATAAGTAATAACACAGTTTTTGCTTATATTAAATGCATTAACTGGTTACAGAAAATGGACAAAAACTTTTTTTTGAGGGTACCCAACATGTACTAGAAACTTGTTTCAACGTGAATCCTATTTAACTCGTCACTCAACCCACCCTTATTGCCACCTTCACAAGAAATGAAAATATACAAATTAAAGTACTTTTATTTATAGGTCTCTTTCTTTGTAGAGCCCCTTTTTGTGGTCATTTTTAATTACATAAGTGACAAAGTTTAAGTATTTCCCATTGGCAAGTCTCTTACCAGCTCATTACTATGAATCAGTGTCAGTGAAGGGCATCTAAGAATATTTCTATTAAGTATGTGCACTTTAAATTGTTGCAATTTTCATGGGACAAAGGAAGTAGTATCATTGGTATTTGATTCATCTTCTCCCTTTTATTCTTTTCTGGAATTTCTTATACTCAGGAAGAGGCTGGGGAAGTTGTACTGGGAAAGCATAACAAAGGATGTCATTGCAAAAAATCAGGATGCTTAAAGAAATACTGTGAATGTTTTCAAGCAAATATATTGTGCTCAGAGAATTGTAAATGCATGGATTGCAAGAATTTTGAAGGAAGTGAAGAAAGACAGGCCCTTTTTCATGGAGATTCAGTTAATAATATTGCATATCTTCAGCAGGCAGCAAATGCCGCCATAACCGGTGCAATTGGGTCCTCTGGTTACGGTTCTCCGCCAGTCTCCCGGAAGAGAAAGGCCCAAGAACTATTCTTTGGTGGGCCTTTGGAAAAAGATTCATCCATGCCCAGGCTTGCACCATTTCAACAGGTAATTGCGCACATAGTCAGTTTTTAAGTAGTTGACTTCAACATTGACTTCAAGTTTGTCTTGTTATTCAACAGACAAATCATATCAAAACGTCTGCCCCTTCCACTTCATTGTCTCCTCTTCCTGGTCCACGTGTTGCTAATGCCGCATCAGTAGGCCCTACAAAATTTACATACAGGTACAAGTTGTAAAACTCTTTTCTTTTCTTTTGTAAAAAATATAATTAATTGATTTGTTAAGTATGATTACAAATTACCAAACCATATTATTACAGTGATTTTAATCTTTGAATAAAAATGCTTTACAAGATGTATGCATATAAAAGCAGACTTTCCATGACTTTTGACCTATTTTACATTGCTATAATTTTTATTTTACCAGTTTGAGATTAAGCACAACAAAAATTGTTTTATTTGCGAACAATTGGGCATCTGACCAGTTCCCTTCTGTATTGTGTGAAGGTCACTTTTAGCAGATCTTATCAGACCAGAAGATATCAAGGAGCTTTGTTCTGTTTTGGTTGTATACGCAAATGAAGCTGCCAGGGTGATTGCTGGTAAGTTCACCAATCTTGATGCTTCTATTTGGACGGCAAATGATATTCTTTTTTGTTAGTATATTGACCACTTTGTTGCCTACACAATTTTTTATAACAAGATTGTAATTCCTGTTGGACTTTGATTGGATCGTGTAACACAAAAACAACCGATTTGGGTCAACTCTCGACCTTGATTCTTTCCTTAATATATTGATCTAAAACCATATATCACATTGATCCCTACACCTCCTTTCTACTAAAACAATGATTTAATCACCAAAACTCCTAATCTAATATGGAATTAATCCTTACCAAATAAAAACTCATACTATAAACAAAAAATGATATGCTACCTAATTATTTATTAAATAAACTAACAAACATGAAAACATTATCTTGGCTAAAATAACTCCAGCTTCTTCTTCAAGTTCTCAGTTGGAACTCAGAATTATGCCAACAAATTAACAATCATCTTTTAATTTCAAAAAAGACCATCACAATCTTCCACATTCTGTCTCAAGAACTCAGTTCCTTTTTTATTACCTTTAATCGAGGTCCACAGGTTATTGTTTTCACCATATACGATTGCTTCTCACAAGCTAGTTGATCTCTTTCTTTGGCACACATGTACCGTTCTTTGCAGTTGCCTCACATGATAAAACTATAGCATATCCCGCTCTTGTAAATTGCTGCATTTATTCAAGTGACCCATATCTATGTACTTGGTTATTGCACGCATATTTAATCTTCTCGAATTCTTCTTGCTTTACTGGCCTTCATATAGATTTGTTTGAACCCCGTGAATCACTCAAGTCTTTCACGCCTGATCGAACCATACATGTTGTGATTTTAACCTTTTTCTCACCTCCATAAACGTGCCTTCTTGCTAAGTCGAATAATCTTCTTCGCACAAGATTGATCCACAGTTCTTCAACGGAACTTGTTTGTCTTTGTATCAATCACCTCCTTAGTTGAATTACATAGCGTCTTCTTTTTGATGCACATAGGATCTCTTCTCTTCTCGGTCGCAAAAGACAGAGATATGATCGTCTCCTCTTGGTGGTCTCAATCTTCTACTTGCTGCTCTTGGTTAGTTGTTGCTAACTCCTCTTGCTCGATCGCTTTTTCTCACCACCACATAGGCCTTGATCTTCTCATCACTTGGATACGAATTGTTGGATTTGATTGGAATGAGCTACTACACAAAAACAACCACTTTGGGTCAACTCTCGATCTTGGCTATTTCTTTATTATTATTGATTGAAAAACCACACATTAAATTGATTCCTGCACCTTTGTTTATGCTAAAACAATGATTGGATCACCAATACTCCTAATCTATTAAGGAAACAATTCTTCTAAATTAATACTTATCGAATAGAATCTCATACTATATAAAACTAGTGATATGCTACCAAATTAAATATTCTAAATAATTCAAATTCTAAACATATTATTTTGACCCGAAATAACTTCAGCTTTGTCTTCAAGTTATCTTGATTGCAGTTATGTCAACAATTTCATTGGTAAGAAATAAAATTCTTTGGCTTTTCTTTTGAATTATTTACTAACTTGGAAGGAATGGCGTATCCACAGAACATGTTCGTGACTTCGTGAGTGATGATCTTTGTGAAGTTTGTTGTTTTAGACGAACCTAACCCATTAAAACAAATTCTCTAAATTTAGAAAGTTGTGATTTTATTAACAATGAGTTGAGATGAAGATAAGTTTTTTTTACAGCATCATGCTCTTGCTATTAGGTTGAACAAGTCCTGCCTATTTCATGGAAAACTTAGGTCTAGATTGGAGCTGATGACTAGGTCAAAGTGGACTATGATATAGGTTATATTTTATCTCATAAAAGGGTTGAAATTCAATAACCTAGTTAAAAATGAAATTTGTCTAAGCTCGCAGCCTCGCACAAAGTGTATTCAAATGCTTACAAGTTACTTCTTTGTGTATCAATTTATGTAAAACAGATTATATGTTCAACAGTAGACTTTTTTTCTATATACAATGCATTACTTGTTTATAAATCTCAAAAGGAAATGGAGAAGAAGTGTTGGTTGGTCAACCAATCCCTACCTGGCCTGCATTACACATCTACATACTTCTTGTATCTTCTTTGACTTGCGTAAAGGTTTACCTGAACCTTGTGGTCTTAACTCCTAAAAACCTATATGTGTGGTCCTTCCTTTAATAACCGAACAGTTATTTTTCAACTTGGAATGTGAAGCCAAGATAGAATACTAATTGAATGCTTGTATATACTATAAGATAACCTCTTTGTCAATTAATATTCGTCAATGGCTTTATTTGTTAAGATACAGATGATCAGAGGGAAAGCAGTGATGCATCAGCACTCCAGGATCGAACGCAGGGCCAAAATGAATCCAGCATGGAGAAACCGGTAGGAGATGGTGGGGCCCAGGCTGATAAAACTAGCCCTGATGAGTCTACTACTTCAGATGGTTCGAAGGGGAGGCCCATGTCTCCAGGAACCCTAGCTTTGATGTGTGACGAACAAGATACAGTGTTCACCTCTTCAACCTCTAATGGGTTGGGCTTGGGACCCAATACTACAGGTGCACCTTCTCAGGTGCCAACCAGTCAAGTAGTGACCGAAACCTATGCCGCACAGGAGAAGATTGTCTTAACAGCCTTTCGGGATTGCCTTAACAGGCTAATCACTTTTGGAGAATTAAAAGGTAAGTTTCTATTTCTTCTTTCATTTTGCCTAATGGCTAATATATATATAACAAATCCCTAAGGACGCAGAACGATTTTCTGTATTGATTGCTATGGGAAAGTGAATAGTTACATGCAAACTTTCTAAAAATAGAAGGCGATGTTGGGGGAGGGGGATGTTGGACTTCCATTTTCAAAATTATTATCCAGTTATCACAGCTTGAATACACATAACGCAATAATCAGCTTGTAATCTTTTGATGTTTAGTTTTTCTTCAGATTATTTGATTATTAAAGATACCAACTGCAATGAAACTAGTTATTTAAGGATAGAAATAAAAATACCTATATACCCTTCAACCTATTTTTTTTTTATAAATTTTCATCTCATAAATTGTCTTTATATATTTTAAGAATATCATCCCTGATAATTTTTTTTATTTGGTTTCTTACGTTTGTCACACTCTCAACATTTGATTATCTGACTATTACAGTTTTAGACATTGAGAATATCCAAACACTGTTACTAATGAATGATATGATTCCTGTCTTTTGTTCAATAATAACTATCAATATTTTTTGTTTTTATTCACTAGTTTTAAAATTTAAGATTGTTCAAAACAAGAAATCATATTTCAAAGAAAATTATCCACATGATCGCCTTCAATGGATTACTTAATAAGAGAGTCATAATGTGAGGATTAATGGATAGGTTAATTAGTTTTGGAATGGTGGTGGGTTGTACGAATCCATGCATGACATGCATATATATTTGTATCAAAGACATCACCTAAAATATGTGGCCAAGCACACTCTTGTAATGCATTTATCTAAACGAGTCAAACAAGTTGAACTATTGTAATCAAGTAATAAACGTGTTGACAGTATCAAAAAACTGATTACACGAGTGTTGGATGGGTTAACCTGCTTATAAAATATTCTATTTTATTTTAAATTAACTTTAAACAGGGTGACAGCTAATTAATAAAACACGTTAACAAGTTAACAAGTTAACCTGAACACGACTTGTCAAATTAAGATATGCTAAACCTATCGACCCGAAGACAACATTTATGTTAAATGTGTTAGACATAACATTCTAAAACCTAATTACTTTCGTGTTGGGCGATGCCATGTTTATTATCCAATGCCATATAAGCTCTCTTCTTGCTTTCCACCTTGCAGAAACACAGTGCTCTTCATTGGCCAGAAGCGAATTAGGAGGTCAAACTCATATGGAAGTTGCCGAAAGCAACACCAGCGCCGCACACACACATCAAACCGCCAGTCAAAGTCAACCGTTCAGCAATGGCTTCCCAAGGTCAACAATCCTGGCTCCTCAAGCCGGAAATGCAGCATTCACAACATCTGAAGATAACAGTTCGCATCTGAAAATCCCTTTTCGTGCTGAAAACGGAGAACTGAAATTAAAACCAGAAAGAGAGACATAAAGTTCATTAGCATAAGTGTAATAATCAATTATGGTAGCTGCAGCCTGCTTCTTATGTGAGTTAAGCCATTCTTTGTTTATGGCTTTTCTTTGATGCAGAGTTGAAAATTACACTTGCCCCTCTATTGTTAGAAAACTAACATGAATCTTGTTTATTTTTTTCATAATTTAACATAATTTTTTTCCAGTGGATTTCACAGTTTTGAGCTAGGGTTTGCTATAGGCAGTAGTGATTAGTGAAGGTGTAATGTAATATTTGCCTGTGTACTGATGTCCTAATAAACATTATTTCTACTAATATGTTTAGTATGGATCAAAATGTTAAAAAAGTTAGATTTTTAATGATATAAATGATGTATTTGTTGTTAAAAAAATGACAAAATCCACTTTTTATTTGTGAGAATGTACTTGTAACATTAAAATATTCTTTTTTGAAGTATATCTTTGTAAGCATACAAATAACATGTGGTTAGCTGAGGCCATTCCAGCTATATATTATATAACTATATTCTCTTTTTTAGGTCATTATTTATACTCCATTTTCTTAGAAAGTCAGATTTAAGTAATAAAAGAACTAAATACTAAACACCTGATATCATGTGAAATTTCCTGCATCTTTGCATAGAAATTGTCTCAATATAAGATTAGTATTTGTCTTCAAGGGGCTATTATGGTTGTTAAGTGGTTAATCTAAACATGTACCGATTGTAATGTGTTTAACCTAGAAAATCTCAAAAATTGTTTAAAAAAAGCAGAGTATTAGTATTTCTAGTCATTTCCTCGGTGTCAGTATTAATATTTGGATCCATGAACCTTTTCTTTTTAGGTGTGATCATATCTTGTTTTTCTGAACATCTATGAGCTCAGATTAACATATTTCTAATAGGCTGCGTCACTGAAATTAAGTTAATAAAAGTATTTTCAACCCATAACTCATTCTCAACATCATCTCTCGATTTTCATAATATAAAAAAAAATTTAGTTCATCTCATTCTCTATTCCCATACTTTATTCTCTATTCCCGTACTTTATTCCTATAATTTAAGTGGAAAAGAAACTCATCCTCAAATTTAAGGTGTCACTATTCATCCTTCATATCTATGATATCATATATTTTGTGAGTGGATGTGATTGGAAGAAGGATAAACAATAATTAAAAAAATAAATAAATAAGTTGTAATTAATTGAATTGAGATAAATATGATGAACGAGATGCGTGAGGTTTTCAGAAAAATGAGATATAAGTTTAGAAAATGATGGATTCTGGTAATATAGGGATGGAGATAGATCATGGATCATGTATGCTCTAATATATTTGAGAAATGTTATTTATAAACGATAAATTATGACATAATTACTCCCTACAAGGTTTCTTATGTAGATGACTAGGTTACAATCTCGTGTAATACACGAGCTATATAAACTTATTGTTACATGAAATATAATATAAAAAACTATGTTTTAAATATTGTTTATTATACGGATTGAATAAACTTATATGTTACACACTGAAAATTTGAAGTTAATATTTTTGAAATTTTAATTATGGATAGTTATTAAGAGCATTCACAACCCGTTCACTATATTTATATGAGTGCATTTCCTATATTATATGGTATGCTTATAAAAGCATTCACAACCCGTTCCCTATATATATACGAGTCTGTTTTCTATATTATATGATATGGTTATAAGTGGTTGTGAGTGAAGTATATACAAAATTTACTGTTCAATCTCTATTGTGGGGAAACACTGTTCAAAATCATATAATTATTATAATATATTTTAAGTGGTTGTGAGTAGATGAGAGAGAAAAAGTAATAATAAAGTTGAAAAAGAAGGAGAAAAAACAGTGATTTTTAGTATAATTATATGGAAAAATATGGAGAATGAGGTTGCAAATACTCTAAGTGGTTGTGAGTAAAGGATGTGGTAAATTTACTGTTCAATCTGTATTTTGGAGAAATACCGTTCAAAACCCTATAATGTTTTAATATATTTTAAGTGATTGTGAGTGGAAAAGAGATATTAAGTAAATGATAAAGTTAGAAAGAAGAGTGAAAAAATAATTTTTAGTATAATTATATAGATAAAGATGGGAAATGGATGTGAATGCTCTAATAAATAACTATTATAACATTTATAATTAAGAGGATAGAGAAGTGAGAAAACCAATTATTAAATTACCTAAAATGGTGACAAGTGTCCGGATTTATTTTTATTTATTAATATAAAGATTTATTAGTATCCTGATTTATTAGGTATTCCTCTAGACCATTATTACTTATTCATATTCTATGAAATAAATGCAACCATCTTTCTTTCTTTCCACTTTCAATCTTACAAACCTAGATATATCATTCGGTTAACAACTTTTTTATCTCCTTGTAACGTATTAATGTAGTAGTGAAGTTCGAATTAAAGTTAGTTTTTCTCGTCATTATCATAATCATTTGGATGTATATTGTTTGTATGCTCGCACGAGGCAAGACTTTACCGTTTGTTTTGGTGGTTACCATCGATTTGCTTGCACAGAGGCAAGACTTCATATCATTTACATATTACTCAATGAATTATGTATTCATACATGAAAAACATAATAATCATACTAGTGCATGACTAAAGCATACAACCAATTATGCAAAGCCAAACCTAACCATTCAATTTGTTTACATTTTAAAGAACACATTCATATGCAGTCTGCTAGTCCTAAAAATAAATTCAAAGAAGGGCATGGTGCGCTCATCTAGATTTTAGCTATCAAGTATTGTAAATCGGGAGATCTTAACTTTTGCGTTCGATATAACTACTAGCTTTCATAAAAATACCTACTTTCTCAGACTTTCATAGAAACTATCGTTTGGAAGAAACTACACTTTTGGATGAAATAGTCTTGTTGGAATTTTGGACATAAAACAACTATATTTATGTATTTATTGTATAAATAGTTGTGTCTCTATTGGTTTAAGTTCTCGTTTTGTAACGAACTATACCGTGTCCAAACCGAAGATAAGATAAATTAGATATCGATACTCAAAGTTGAGTAGTCGGAACGAAGAAAGTAAAACTTGGGTGATTATAGTAGGAAATTGTTGCAATTTCTTGCATAATGTTAATAAAACCATGTATTGATTAACATGGATGTTTTATGTTTTGACCAAGTCATTTAATAAATATTATGAATATGTATTATGGATCATAATTTTTATTAAAATTGTTATTAAACATATCATGAATAAAATAATAGTTTTAATTTGGTCCAATAAAACATTACATAAATAAAATGGAAGTTTTGATTGTTAATTATAAAACTCACATTAATATGAAACTTTAAGCATGAGATATAACTAAACTCATGATAAAAAGAAAAGAAAAAAAAAGAATTTATTTTCTTGAGTGTCAACAAGTTTTATAGAAATTTAAAGAGGAGCACACTCTAAATTGCTCTTTCTACACCATCACCTTTAACCGTTTTTCATATAACATCATAATACATATTTTACCCAGTGATCTCTTGGGCCTTAGGCACTCTCTGGCAGTACATACTATTTTGACTGTTGTACCCTACGAGACAGACATGTTGTCTTGAGTAGAGACGCGAAATCTATTTTAAGGGATCCGTGTCTAATACGATTCTTAGCCACAACCGTTAATATATTGTTTTTGTTAATTGTTGTAGTCAAGGAGTATGACTGAAGATTCGAACGTGATAAAGACTCGTGTCAAGAATGTTATATGAAGACTGGTTGGAGTATATACTAAAAACAGATGTTCGAATTAAATTTGGTACATAAATATTGTTTATATTTATATATATTTTAGTCGTTTTTGTAAATGATATTATATTAGAATATTTTCCATGGCTAACGAGAGTATTGTTAGAATTACTATCTTTTAATGTAAAAGAGAATCTACTTCCTACAATCTTAAAATAGATTTCGTGATTTGATTTTTAAAACCTTATTACTATGGTTTTTTTAGGTTCACGAAATATTAAAGAAAATATTATTTGAGATTTTTGTTAAAAATCAAACATTTTTTTGGGAAATAACGTAGTACAACGTTGTGTTTGGATTTTAATAAAGATTGGAGTACAATCTAATATCCAAAATACCGTGTTACCAAATGAATATTTTGATTCTATAACAATTAAATATGTGAGTTAGAGATGATTTAATTTTTAAAAGACATTAGGAAATCATTGATTTATAGTTTTAAAACTATTTATGACTACAATGATTTAAGCAAACGTACGTTTTGTTTTATAATTTAATTAAAACCAGTGTTTTTAAATAAAAAGAAAAATAGTTTATTTTATATGAATCGAGAAGTTTACAAACGATTTTGTAATCGTTTAGATCTAACGAGCGTGTTAGAAGCGGATTTATGGTATATATACCGATAAGCTTAAAAACAATGTTTTATAGTTGTTTATTTCTAACAAGCATGTTAGAAATGGTTTATATTTTATATATCAAAAAGCTTTATAACGATTTATGTAATCGCTTATTTTTAACGAGTAAGTTAGAATTGGATTTATTTTATATAAATCAAAAAACTTTTAAAGCGATTTTTGTATTCGTTTATTTATAACGTGCAGGTTAGAAGTGATTATTTTAACTGATAAGCTTAAACGGTTATTTGTCATCATTTATTCTCTAACGAGCGTGTTAGAAAATTGTTTATTTTATAAGAACCGTAATTTTTAAAATGATTGTTGTTTTGTGAAAAACTATTTATGTGTATAAACCAAAATATTTATGTGTGTAAAAACAAGCATGTTAGATATTAATCTACATAATAAAAGCATTTTTCAAGTTTATATTCTTGACTTTTGTGATCAAATACAATATATTTTTAAAATAGTTTCAAAGGTAGGAAATATTTTAAATGAATAAAACATGTGTTTTGGAATCTAAAATGATTAGCTACTCATATAAGAAGTAGCACGTCTCAAACCACATAATAGTTTTGATAATAGTGTTCAGAAAAAAAAACTCGAGGTTGTTATGAATAGAAATAATTGTTTAAATACAACTACTTACAATTAAGATAGAGTATATACAACATTGTTGGTTTTTTTGTCGGTTTTGACTATTTAAATTTAGAGTTTTAAGATAAAATGAGAAACTTGATCGTATGAGTGTATTAAATACTATTGAGAAAGTACCTCAAGACATGCCACAAAATCGATATCATTGCTACAATGATTAAAGTGTTATAGATAATAACATTTTGATATTTGATGTCTACATGAAATTTTATCCTTTTGAATCATTATTAAAAAGTGTTTTACACTTTACATTTTAATTTTAGTTATATTATTATTTGTGTTCAATATCATAAAATATCACATGCAAAATTTACAACGAAATAAATTATTTTTCATTATAATGTTCAAAATGATTTTGAGGGAAACAATTTAAATGAAAATATATAACTTTAAACAGATGGTGCAATTTAAATAAGAAACTTGATCGTATGAGTGTATTAAATACTATTGAGGAAGTACCTCAAGACATGTCACAAAATCGATATCATTGCTACAATAATTAAAGTGTTATAGATAATAACACTTTGACATTTGATGTCTACATGAAATTTTATCCTTTTGAATCATTATTAGAAAGTGTTTTAAACTTTACATTTTAATTTTGGTTGTATTATTATTTATGTTCAATATCATAAGATAACACATGTAAAATTTACAACAAAATAAGTTAAATTTCATTATAATGTTCAAAATGATTTTGAGGAAACAATTTAAATGAAAATATATAACTTTAAACAGATGGTGCAATAAGAGATTTGTAT
The DNA here is from genome assembly GCA_018326385.1 of Flaveria bidentis. Lineage (NCBI taxonomy): Eukaryota > Viridiplantae > Streptophyta > Magnoliopsida > Asterales > Asteraceae > Flaveria > Flaveria bidentis. The sequence continues at coordinate 10,917 of BJCM01128658.1, read as the reverse complement.
AGAAAACAACTTGAGAGTTGTTGAATTGTTTAAAGTGTCAAAGATGAAACATCAAATGTCATACCATATCATGAGATCAAAATTATGATAAGTGTATTGAAATGAAATACACAAGTATGAGATATACTGATAAACTTCATTTGAAGCTAACATAAACATTCACAAGTGTGGATAAATCCACATATGAAAGCAATATATATTATCTTTAATGAATTTAGCTAGATTCAATTTGAAAGATCTAAATATAGATGTGTCTACCATCTTAATGTTGTTTGAGCTATGTGGAGCATTTCCCTTCATTTGGGAAAGTATCCTAGCTATACATAGCTTAAAGGGAACAACAAGACATATGTGTCAATAACTCCAGACAAACTTCATGAATTGCACTTTTAATGTGTCTGACTTTGTTTTAATGTAATACTGATTGTAGACGAGTTTTATTCATCTTGTTAATGATGAATGTGTTCACTAAAGTGAATTGAATCAATACTTATTATTAAGTCTTTATAAGTAGAAGGGAAGATAGTACGTTTTGCACTTCGAACACTCGTACTGTTGTGCTTGAAAGTCGGTTGAGTAGTTTTGACAGATGGTACCAAGATCTTGGCCTTTAACTCAATGTCAACTAGTAAAGTGTGTGTATGCTAGATTACTACCTATCATGCCTTTCAGTTGCTACCAACCTATTATGTTAATGCCAAGGTCCAACAGTTGCTACTGACTAGCTGCTAGTGAGTTGGTGTTGAGGTAGCTACCAGGTCTAGCGTCATGTGTGCTAACTTGGTTGTGGATGAAAGGATTAAAGAAAAATGAGTTATGTTTCTAAACCGAATGATTAAGAATAAGTCTAATGATTTGTTTAAAAGTAAGATATGGATATGGAGAAGGGATAGTGTGTTATTCCTTAAAGTTATGAATGATCAGAATGATGCATCTTCTATTCACATGCTAGAGTACTATAGTCTAAAGCATGGTAGCCTAGTTCTTATCAATTATGATGCTCTAAAGATGTCAATTATGTATAGACAAAGTTGAAAGAGATACCCATTCAGTTCAAAGAGGTTGATATAACCTATGGAAAACATAATTAACTAGATAATGTTATCTAGTTTACAAAGTCTAATGATGAGGATTCAGTTTTCTAAGTTTATTTGATAGCAAACATCACTTTGAAATCAAATTGCAAGAAATGTGGGGGAGAGGCCATTTAAGAAACAATCCTTTAGGGTATGTAGAAATGATTTTGTAAGAATTTTCTCAAACCTGTTTCTTTCATTACCCCATATGAATGCTATCCAATAACACTTATATGGGGGTGTATTACATTTGAAAATGAAATGTTAGAAATATGGATTTTGGCAATCCAAAGATATTGTAAATTCATGATCTAGTGTAGTACACAAAGGTCATAAGGAGTCTATAATAGACTCGAATTATAATTGGCTAGATTTAGAATCTTAATAGATGTCTACTACCAAAGACATAAAGGAGATACATTCATCTTAAAATAAAAATTATATTCTTCAAATACACTTAGAAGTTTCACAATAGACACTAATTAACTTACGAGTTAAGAACACACCATGAAAACTTATCTCGCTTGAAGTTATCTATATCGACTTGACAAAGTGATAGATAATAATTTTGGATCCAACAACTTGTGGGTTGAAACAAGACAAGATAGAGAGGATTGGATTGAAGCCCGTAGGGAAAGGGAAATATAAGGTAAACCTAACCTAGTTGACTGAAGATCCCAAGATCTAGGTTCAATAGGATAACTAAATCATATGACCAACGGAGTCACTATAGAGGAGTATCCTAAAACTAAAAAGGATCCACGAACTTCCTAGTCCATTCACTCTAGGGGAGTATCCCAAACCAATGACCAAAAGGAGGTTAAGAATATTCAAGTTAAATGACTGTGGGAATGAATATAACCATGATTCTTTTAATGATTCATGAAATCACCAATGTTAGAGAGAAGTGAGGTCGCTTTGAATGGATTTGTGGGGAGGCGCATATCCTAGAGCTCTTGCAAAACCAGGATAGTGATCCATGACTATAACGGACATGATAATGAGGGGATGTGCCAGACTAGGGAGAATCTTGTGTGAATGTATATTTTCATCTACACAAAATGGGGTTTGTTCAAAGACATCGTGTCTACACACTACCAACAAGCTAAATATGCTTCACAAAGGAAGGTTCAATGGAAACACCTACCTATCCTGCAAAACTCAACTGTCGGGTTTTCATTCGGAATTTTGTCTGTTTGGATCGATCCCCATTCATGTGGAGGATTGTTGGAATTTTGGACACAAAATAACTATATTTATGTATTTGTTATATAAATAGTTGTTTATTTATTAGTTTAAGTTCTCGTTTTGTAATGAACTATACAGTGTCCAAACTGAACCTAAGATGAATTAGATATCGATGCTCGAAGTTGAGTGGTCTGAATGAAGAAAGTAAAACTTAGGTGATTATAGTAGGAAATTGTTGTAATTTATTACTTAACATTAATAAAAACATATATTGATTAACATGGATGTTTTGTGTTTTGATCATGCCTTTTAATAAATATTATGAATGTGTATTATGGATCATAATTTTTATTAAAATTGTTATTAAACATGTCATGAATAAAAAAAGAGTTTTAATTTGGTCTCATAAAATATTTCATAAATAAAATAAAAGTTTTGGTTGTGAATCATAAAACTCACAGCAATGTGAATTTTTTAGCATTAGTATGTAACTAAACTCATGATGAAAAGAAAAGAAAAAAAGAAGAATTTATTTTCTTGAGTGTCAACAACTTTTATAGAAATTTAGAGAGGAGCACTCTCTAAATTGTTCTTCCTACACCATCACCTTTAACCTTTTTCCATATAACTTTATAACACATATTTTACCTAGTTCTCTAAGGCCTTAGGCACTCTCTGGCAGTACATACTATTTTGGCTATTGTACCCTTGGACACAAACACGTTGTCTTGAGTAAAGATGCGGAATCTGCTTTAAGGGACCCGTGTCTAACACGATCCTCAGCCACAACCGTCAATTTTTTACTTTTGTTAATTGTTGCAGTCAAGGGGTATGGTTGAAGATTCAAACATGATAAAGACTTGTGTCAAGAATGCTATATGAAGACTCATTGGAGTATATACTAAAGACGAATGTTCGAATCAAATTTGGTACATAAATATTGTTTATACTTATTTTTCTAGTCGTATTTGTAAATGATATTTTATTAGAATATTTTCCATGGCTAACGAGAGTATCGTCAGAATTATTATCTTTTAATATAAAAGTGAACATACTTCCTACAAGTCTTTCGTCTAGTAAAGGTTCCTTAACACTTTTGCTTGATACTTTCGACCAAAACTAAACTTTCGGATGAAACCACACTTTTGTTTAATGTTCATCCAGAAATCTTTAACTTTTAGTTGTTACATAATTTTAATGTCAACTTTTGGTTGAAAGTCTGGGGACTTTTTGTTGATACATGTGTACCTAGTTTAGGAGCTTAATGTAATGTCTATCATGTCTTACATATATGTAATTGAATGGGTATGAATAAAATACAAAGTGTGGTTGATGTTTATAATGTTTAATATTTTATTGTTTATTGTGTGATAATTTATAGTGAACTAAATATATAGGTTTGTGGTTGTTATACATAATTCTTAGTCAATAATGATTGAGAAACATGTTCAAACTTAATTGTGTGAAGTTCTCATGCGAATGGACTATGCTAATGGACCATACGCATGAATAATTCATACTAATGGACCAGTCGCACGACTGAACCAGGAGACTGGATCAGTCGCACGATTGAGACATAAGATTGGCTCAGTCGTGCGGATGGATCAATCGCATGATTCAGTCACACGACTGAACTATGCTAATGGTTCAGTCGTACGATTGGAAGACCCGAACCTATAATTACCACCTAATTCGTGGAAAAATGTAACAATTCGAATACCTACGCACATAATCGTACCCTAGCCGTCCAGAGACTCAAGAAAACCTGTTCCAAGTTCATAGATCACAGTTGATCGTGTTCTAATCATTCATAACGTTTCATTAATCGTTAGATTGATCTAAACTGTGTTCTCCCTGATTGCATCGCCAATCAAATAGGATTTCGCACTATTTGAGTTGGTATACGCGTAGAATCAGTTAGTACTCCGTACAAAAACGGCCCTAACACTTTTTATCGAACCAGGACTTTCGCCTAAGACAAAATATTTACATGAAACCAAACAATTACGTCTTCTGCCCCTTTCAATCAAACCATGTCAAGTTCCAAACTTTTTATGTGAAAAACACATCAGAATCGAGTAGTTATATTGTGAGAGCAACATCCAACTATAACATACACGATCAAACATAAATCTCACGTTTTTGGTTTCAAAATATTATTTAAGGATGAAAATGATGAGAATACCGACTCTTAACACTCTCAATCTTATCTAAAAATCAAACTTTGCTTTCCTTTTATGCAAAACTCTCGAAAAAAGGCTTAGAAGTTCAATCTCTCTATCTCTACTCTTGGTTTCACTAATCTCTTAGTTTGCATGAAGAAGAAGATGGAATAGGAAGGGGGCAACACTTAATAATTTTAGGGTATATCCCTACTATTAAACTTTTCATATATTGTCCTTAAACATTTCTTTACACAAAATAAAGTCACATCTTTATTTTATTGAGCTTCTTTGTAAACATCAAAACTTTAAGGTAACAGTCTCTTTTAATATGGATGAACCATTAATAGTTCGTTAATAATTTTTACAATAAGATCTTAGATAGGGTTTTTTTCTCACTCTTTTCAAATGGTTTTCGATGTGGTCGGTTTCTGATAGAGGCATCCCTCGATCGGTGATCAATCAGTAATGGTTTCTATTTATAAAAACCTCATGCGTCTCATCAGTGTTAAGCTTTCTTGTTTCCATCTAACTACAAACTATAACAAAAAAATTGGGTGAATCTTCTCCTAGAACATTTCTTTAATTCAATTTGTTATACCTTCTAAGCTATTTTTGTGGTAAGTTTTATGTTAGAATTGGTGGTAGTAGAATTAAAATTTACAAAACTAGTGTTGGAGTCTCTGCATGTGCCAAATTAGACTATATTAGTTGACAAGATGTGCATGTAATCAACATGAGTGTCTTTTTCTAGCTCTAATCCTTCAATTGAAACCAAGCTTGAAAATACATATAGTATTGTAAAGGTTTCTAAGTGCATGAGCTAGAAAATACATGTAGTAATGTGTCATGCATATCATATGGATTACAATGTGTCATAAATATAATATAATACATGCATGGTACTTTTTTTATTACATATAGTCATTGGGAGTCACGCATCCTTAACTTTTACATAAGCGTATAAGGGACCCATTGTGTGCGTGTAATGTCAATTATTGTGGAAATGTAATGTACCTTATTTGAAAGATGTGAAAAAGTAAAAGATAGTTTACTTTATTTAACCTGTGGCTTTATGTAACCTTCATAAGCTAACACAGTAAACCATCCATTATGGCCCCATAATGTGATAGTTATCATAAAAATGTGTTCTAACACAAAAAATGTATTATGACTTATATATTGTTGATTCATGTAACCTAAACAATTCTACACAACAATATGTGTTTAATAATAAATTGAATACGATGCCCTATTATGACTATGTTTAATAAAAGTAACCAACTAACATATGCCATTAAGGCTCGTCAATGCCCCAATTACAAATGCTTACCTAGAATTTCGTCAAACATTTGTTGGTAGTCACTGCCGAAATATGCATCCATTTATTAAAAAATAAATTTCATTGAGTTTCATGTACTTGTGAAAAGCGGGTATGAAACCACTTGTTTGCGGTTTACGTGTTTGTTTTACAAATACCTTGGTAGCGGAAGACACAAATCTCGCAATAGAGTCTAATTGCAAATAAAAAATAAGATTTGAAAGCAACCATCAAGTGTTTTAGAACTCATACATTATAAATATTATTGATCTAGTGATGTATATAATATTTTTGCTAATGGTATCTGCAATAATGAAACATGGCACACAAGTTTGTAACCCAAAATGTGAACACACTAAACCAGAAATCTCATTTAGTTTTGGCTTGGCTCAACCATATTGAACTTGAGACTAGGTCTAGACTTTCCCTCCCCTCTTGATGCGTCAGTGATGACAAGATGAAAAATGGGTGGGCGATATTATAGGCTGCAATGAATGCATTGCATGCCAAGTTCTTGTTAGCATATTTAATACGATGAAGTTTAATCCATATCATAACAAATTTGTACTAGAGTTTCATAATCTTTCTCCAAACCAAAGGTTAGGGTTGTAAGTAAACTTAGCCTTCGAGTTTCATATAATAGTATGTTAGGTTAAATGGATTTAATAAAAAATAATTTGATATATATATATATCTTATAAAAAAATAAACCATACCCTATATATATACAACATATAATAGGTGTGAGAACTCTTTCTATTACTTTAAAAAATAACATATGAAAAAGTTATTGATGTTTAAATTTTAAAATGGTGGAGTTCTCAAACTAAAATTATTTCTCAAGTAAACCATAACCTATATATCATTTATATAATTCTAAGTTACATAAATAAATAACCCATAATATTAAATGCATAAACGTGTAGCATGACCTTGTCATTGCTACAAAAATCACTCTTATTTATGGTTTAATTTACCCTTATTTTGCTGGCTACTACAAAAAATCACTTTTTTTGTTTTCGCTACTACAAAAATCACTACTACAAAAATCACTTTTTTTGTTTTCATCTGCCTACTAGGATGTTTGTGCTTGCTAAGTTATTTCTTTCTTGCTAAGTTATTTCTTTCTTGCTAAGTTATTTCTTTCTTGCTAAGTTATTTCTTTCTTGCTAAGTTATTTCTTTCTTACATTGTCTATAACTATGCCCTTACTTGTCTTTCAATGTAAGGATTTCTTCACTAGACCTTACCCTTTATCTTAAGGGGAAAGGTAGACGTCCATTAGGAGTGCAACACAACATAGAGTTGTATGGTGCTTTTAAAATGGATGAATTGCTTTTAAAAAAGAATTTGTTGACTATTCAGATCATTAAGGTATAATGATTTACTATATGGCAATGTTTATGGTTCAAGTCTAGAATGGTGTAGTTGTACCAGACAGAGGCTTCTTAGTCTAATCGGAAACATAGCCCATCTATAACCACAATGACTATATGCTTAACACACCTTTATATCGAAGGACTTTTTGGAGCGGAGAAAGACCATAAAAACACCATACTATTCATGCATACTTCACTTGGCTCAAGAGAATAACTCAGTTGGTAGAGGTTAAGTGATTGGTTGTGACTATGGGTTGGATGTCTAATTGACTAGATGATACTGATGGTATCTTCTACGCGAACCAATGACTCACTTGTTCTAAGTACCGAGGAAGATTGCCGAAACATGTTACTAAAAGACTCCACTGAGACAAAGATGTGTTGTTAAGAATGTTAAGAACACATAGAAGGTAAGTTGGGCACTTGTAAATAGCTTTAAGTATTACCCCCCTTCAATCTTGTAAGTGTAAATATGACAAAAAGAACAAACATATATGGACTAAAACTTATCACCTCCACCTTTGTGACATCTGGTAATTTTCCATCACCAAATTCCGTTAGTTCCTTTAGGCCTTGCATACACGTGTCGTGAACACACACTAATTGTCATTAAACCTTGGTGACTTAATAGCAATGATCTATGATAAACAAATAATAATCTAATTAATAATATTGATTATTAGTTCATGGTTATTTATGAATTTTAAATATTATTTGTAAATTTTATATGATAACATGACTACGTGTAATATATTTCAAGTATTTTGTGATTAATTGAAAATGTATATGATTATCATTATTGATTAATAATGTTTGTATTTGGTGGTTAAAATCTTTTAAATTGGTTTAAATAGATTAATTTTTATAAAATATAAACAATGGGGGTTAAGTTGTAATTACCATAAAACTAAAACTTAACAAAATTAAGTCAAACACTAGCCCCAAACCCCCTTCATTTGGCCAAAACCCCCTCCCACTCACCCTTTGCAATTTTGTTCAAGAACGCACACATACAATTCGATTTTGATTAGTTCCAAGTGGTTGCAAGGTGTTAACAAGAATAACTCTTGATTTCTACACACTTAATGGTAAATTTGATCAAGCCTTTCATAGTTTTTGATTCTTGATGAACCCTAATTCAAATTATACATGAAAAGTTGGAATTGATGATTGTTAAATGATAATATGTTGTTAATATGATGCATGAATGTTGGATTATGATGACTATGCAAGAAATCCATGATTTGATCATGAAATTCATATATTGCCTAAAGAGGAAACTTTTTCTTCTTAGAATTCATGATTTGATGATTTTATGATGATAGTTGTATTGCTTTGATGTTAGTTTACATAGATTGTGCAAGAAAAATCATGAAATTTAGTGATTGTTCATACCTTAATATAAGTAGAAACTTTTATGTATGATGTTTGGGAATTATGATGAATTAAGGATGATTATCATGTTAGATGGATGTTATGAACTTGATTAGGTATAGAGTTGATGAATTTATAAATAAATTAAATGTTAGATTGATTTTGGGTAGTAATTTCCCAAAGGGAAACTTTATTTTTGAAGAACATTGGATATGGTGAATTGAGCATGTTTATAATGTTAGGATCATGTTAGAATGCTTATTGATGATGTCTAATATGGTGGAATGTGTTAATTGGGTTGTTGGATGCTTGATTGATCATTTAGGGAAATTAGGTTCTTGATGACTATACATGATGATGGATTATGTTAGAAGATTATGGAACCATGTTTGGAATTGGAATTAATCATGGTTGTGTATGTTGATTGGCGTGAATCAGGTTGTTTAATATGTGATGATCATGATACACGTGTGCAAATCTGAGGCTCCTACTTAGTAAGATAGGTAGGTTTAGGATGTAAAGTCGTGAGTGGTTTCACATGGTATGTAGTGCATGATTAGACTCCATGTATGATTTATTAGTTATGATATAATTATAATTATGTTGAGTATGTTGATTTGTGTAGATTCACATGGGTGTATGATAATCTAAGATGATATGATGATCTTGATAGAACAAGGGGTTGATGATGTGATATATGTGAATGGGTTGTATGATAATCATGTATGATAAGTTGATATGCTTGATTAAACGAGATTTCAATTAACATGACACCAACGGGTCAAACGGGTCAACTAGGTCAAATGAGTCTTGTTTTCCAAAACCTTGGGTCAATGTGTTGATTGAGCACCTAAGGTTTTTAATTTTTCTATGTACACATAATTATGTACTTGTGTGTTCTAGCTAACCTTTGAAGGGTTGTCTTTCCATTCGTCGTTAGCTTTTACCATTCTTCATTTGTGCATCAGGTGAGTTCATGCCCCACTTTTTGTACACTTTTTTTTGGGGGAGTTAGCATACTTATTTACAAATGCTTTGTTATTGTACGTTGTGTATAGTATAACATAGTGTGGTTTACCTTGAAAGCCCTTACATTTTTAGATCGTTAATATTGGTAACTAGCGAGAAATCTTGGGTAGTACTACTAGGTTTGACAAGCCCCACCTATGCGCCTCGAGGTCAAACAGGTGCAATATTGTACTAAACACAAACATCATCACGACCTGGTAAGTCGTGATGGGAGGCAACAAACGCAACACAATCGGCTTCAATCGCGAAATCACTATGGTTATTACTTATGAATATAGACTAGCTATCTATTTCAATGCACTTCTTATGTTTTACAACTGTTATGGATTATATTTAATGCAAACTCTTGAGCTCACCAACCATTGTATTGACTCTTTTAGTATGCTATTCTCAGATCGCTAACTCTGGTTGCTTGTAGGAGCACATCACAAGTCAAGCATGCATTTTAAGACTCCGTATTTATGACTTGACATTTGGTTTCTACTTATGGGTTTTTAAATATTGGGTTGGTATGTGTTTTGCCTATATTACTTTTTACATACTTTGGATTTTCTTATCTACAAAACGCTACCGCATAGTTTGAAAGTTTGGAGTTTGGTTGATTTTATTTTAGATATTGCATATAGTGTCGTTCTGAGTAACTAGTGACTGTGATCCTGGTTTGTTCACTCGCCTTGTGGTAAAACCCCGCACAGGGAATTTGAGGGTGTGAGAACCTTTTAGGAACTTCAAGATCACTCTATGGATCCAATTAGGTCTAGCTGTCATATATCGACCATGGTACCCCTTACAATAAGAAAATACATTATTTATCCGCTCTCAAATTGGTTATGGTTAGAGAATTTCAATCATTAATTTTAAAACCATTGTTTCTTTTTGTCACACCCTAACCTTGACGGAGGAATTGTCGAGATGTGAGAGTTAAGATTGTTCATAGCCACATAATGCTATCTTTAAATGAAAATATTATTATCATAAATTTCAAATGCAAATACAAGCATAAGTCTTAACATGAAACAAGTCAAAACATAACAAAATAATCCAAGCTTATTATTCTTTTGTTGGGGATCGACGATCTGGTTTGATCAATTAGGTTATAATATACAGCGGAATCGTACTAAAATTAGACGAAATTTAAGCAAGAATACTAAGAATATTCAATCAAACAGTGACGGTTATAAAGAGAGAGTTTACTGCAAAAGATAATATATAAATTTACTCGCAAGCTTCGGCTGATTACAAATTAGGTCAACATTCCTTTTATAGAGGAATGTGACGTCAGCAGATGTCACCTGATAGTGACATCTAACTGATTATTCAAACAGCTGAAACTAACATAAAACTACTGAAGATGTCCACAACAGCTGAGGACATCTTACAAAACGCCA
>BJCM01128630.1:495-12587 GCA_018326385.1 Flaveria bidentis | reverse complement strand
GAATTAAGTGGTATTTATAGGTTAGGGTTAGTCAATCGTACGACTGGACCATTAGCATGGTTTAGTCGTGCGACTAAAGCATGCGACTGAGTCAATCACACGACTGAAGGTTCAGTTGTGCAATTGAGCCATCCGTATGTCTCAGTCGTGCGACTGATCCAGTCTCCTGGTTCAGTCGTGCGACTGGTCCATTAGCATGAAGTATTCATGCGTATGGTCCATTAGCATGGTCTATTCGCATGAAAACTTCATACGACTAAGTTTAAATATGTTTCTCAATTATTACTTGACTAAGATCTATTCAAACCACCACAAACCTATATAGTTAGTTCAATATGCGTTAATAAATAATAAACATTAAAACATTTAACATTAAGATCATCAATCACATAATCTGTTTCATTCAACTCATACATTTCATTTACATTTAGGACATGATAGACATATTACATTAAGATCGTAAACTAGGTACATTTGTATCATCAAACTCCCCCTTGGACCTAGTTTCTTCATTGTCTGGCATCCTTCATTAGCTCATCAAACTTCTTATTCCTCTCCTTAACTGTGACTCCAGCATGTATCTCGAATGCGAAGCAGAGTCTTATCACATTCTGAAACTGGAGGGCCTGTACGATATCCTGCGGATCATAGAATAATGGCCACCTGTATAAAGTATAAACATCACTTGCTGACAGGTTGGTTAGCCACATTGGGTCAAATACTCGAATGGTCTCCATTTGGAGCTCTTTCTGCAATACTATGACCGCTTCTCCTGTTCTCCAATCATAATACCACCACTTGAAGTAGGGAGTGAAGTCCTGTGGCATTTCCCTCATGGGGATCTTTGACATAGTGCGGGGAGGACTCCACTTCAGCACCACTTTGGGTCTCCCAGTCCTTGAGTCCACCTCCGACCTTCGAATATATTTCGTAGGTTGTTGAGGCTTGAAGTTCACCCATCGAGTGTGGTATTCTTTCTTCAACACAACTTCAAACCAACCTGACATCTTCCTGGGGTCAGCATACAACAGGTTCAGGCGGCCAGCTGGCTGGCTCAAAACCAGGGAGAGTCTTCAGATCATGTGGGAATCTGAAGTACTCGATTCTCTTCTCCCTCTTCATGGCATATACATTAATATCCTCAAAGTAAGCCCATGCTATAATCTTTCTAGACACCTTTAGATGCTTCTTTACTTTGTAGAGCTTGGCGTAGGCACTCGGATTTGGCACTGTGTGTTGGGAACGAATCTCTGCAAAACAAGTGGCCCATTCAGCCTTTTTGATCTCAACATCGGCGTCCGAGGCTTGGGCTTGGCTTTTTGATTTCTCGGCTTCCCTCTCCATCGTATCCAGTTTAGCATACATATCACTGTCGAGAGTATCTCCAAAATCAGGGACCACATTTCCTTCTCGATCAGTATATTCTGGATAGTGCTGTGCTGTGATGTCTTCAATCTCTATCTCATCCACATCATTGAGCTCGTCATCACTAGCAATATCGAAGGTAGGTGCATCTTTAACCGGTTCATCCGGATTTAACTGGAACATCTCAGCGAGTTACTCGTCAGATTTATCCTTCTTCGGGAGTATAGCTTACTGACCTTCGGACAATCCCTTGCAGATCAAGTATCATAGTGAATTGAAACTTGATCTGCTGCAGGGGAGAAACATCATATTCATTTCGCTGATATGGTGGATCTGCTTGATTTAAAACATGTAACACATCATTCATTAGTAGATAATCAAGATAGTTAAATAATCAAATATATACATAAACATTCATTACATAAGTTTTAATACATGATTCAATTACATGATAGTTCATAATATAGTAACATCTAATCATTACTTTGATCTTGAATCATGTGTTCTTCAGCTGGCGGGGCTGAGGACGAGGCACCCTGATCCTGAGCTTTCTTGGATCGTCTCTCTCTTGCTTGAGTGGCAGTAGATGCAACAGCGTCATCACCCTCATCATCATCTCTGCCCTCATCCTCTCCCGCATCATCATCTCCTCCATCATCATCAGTTTCATCTTCATCATCATCATTATCATCACCATCATCATCCCCTTCTCTAAACTTTAGAGGCTCATCCTTTGATCACTTGAGCCTCAACATGATCTTTTTGTTCTTGGCCTCCAACTCCTGTATCCTCTGTACAGAGGATGTCTGCAGCTCACATAACTCAGTGATCTCCTGACTCTGAGCCTCAATCCTCTGTACAGATGAAGCCTGCATCTCATGCAACTCCGCAATCTCTTGGCTCTGAGCCTCAATTCTCTGGGCTTGGGAGACATTTAGCTCCATCAACTGATTAAGCTGAGTGGCTCTCTACTCATCCGTCGCCAGCAGCTTCAGTACTAACTGGTTCAGGTTAGCCAACTGCTTCTCCAACCCAACGGATGGGAAAGAGGATCGAAAAGTAGGTGGGACCTGTGATGAGGTCCCGGCTCCGTGAGTGGTGGTGGTGGTAGTGGATCTAGAGAAGATGCGTGGTGGGATATGTGTGGATGGTGAGGGAGAGGCTATAGTGGTGACGGGTGGAGTGGTGGTAGTAGTGGTGGGTGGAGTTGTGGTAGTAGTGGTGGGTGGAGTGGTGGTAGTAGTGGCTGTGGTAGAGGTAGTGGTGGCTGTAGTGGTGGTAGTGATGAGTGTAATCCTCCTCCTCATAGTCTTCATCCCATGGAGCTGAGCTATCCTTTTTCTCCTCATGCCCTTTGAGGAGGATGCTCCCCCTGGGATGTTGCTGGGCTGGTCGGGTGCATAAGTGGGATCTGCAGTAGTCTCCCCAGATTCACTAGGGCATCCTCCAACCTCCCGAATACCTCGTTCGGTGGCAACCACCCTACTCCCCACAGTACGAGTCAAAGGCTCCTCGTCCGTCTCCTCCTCCTCATCAGGACGAAAGTCCTGATGGAAACCCGTTGCCTCTGCTCCACCTTGGGTGGATGCCGGGGATGCTATATCAGCAGTCGGGGCCCTCGATTGAGAGGGCCCTGCATCTCCACCATCACCACTATCATCGTCATCGGAGTCATCATCCGGGAGCACAATCTGCTCGATATCTGAATCACTGTCTTCATGGAGCCACTTCCTCCTAGCGGGTGCCACGTAATCCTCCTGGGCCAGGTGCCCGAACAATCTCCTCATAGGGGGCTTAACCTGCTTCCCCCTGAACACCTTCATGCGACCCAATGTGGTGTCGTCCATCACCTCAAGTACTACTACGTCCTCCTTCTCCTTAGGCAGCGACAGTAGCTTCTAATCAATGATCATCTGAATGAATCGAGGGTACATACAAAACCCCTCCTTCCCCTTCCCCTCAATGTTCTCCACCAGATAGGTGAAGATCATCCTAGAGAAGCTGAACGAGTGGTTCAGCACCAACGCCACGTAAGTGTTTTGTATCTGATTGGAAAGCTCGTCGAACCCTCCCTTCCGCGAAGCTATGCACTTGAGTAGCACATGGGCGAGGTACTTGAGCTGGGGCACAGGTTGCTCTTGTTGAGCACACCTACGTTTATGTCCCCAGAGTACTTAGCCCTCAGGTAACATCCTCGTACGGTAAGTGGGTGTAATCGCGTGGGACAATCAACGTCATCCCCAAACTCTAGAACAGTCCGAAGATCATCCTCTATGATCTCAATAGCCTGGCCGAATATCTAGCTCTTGATGCAATGGGGCTCAGACGACCTGTCCACCACAACGCTTTCCCAGAAAGCCTGTTGGACCGAGCGATAAGGGGTACATGGTGTCGAGATGGCTCGGAATATCCTGGATCGTCGTAGAAATGTGATAATGCCCGAAAAGTCTGCAGCATTCCTGGAAGTCAAATCCAGGTGAGCACATATGTTGTGCTTCATGCTAATGGTCCAGCGACTCGTGATCTATTACACAACATAGATAAACGTTAGTGTGTGTAAATGAATAACCATATGAATTTCTTAAATTGAATCTATCTGTTCTGTCGTGCGAATGAACTGTGCGACTGAGGTTTAGTCGTGCGATTGAGCTCATACGCACAACTGAGTCATGCGACTGTGCTCAGTCGTATGCTCTACCAAGCGGTTGAACCAATCGTGCGACTGAACTTATTCAATTGTTTCAGTCGTGCGATTGTGCCATTCGCCCAACTCAGTCGTGCGACTTAGCCATTTGCCTGGCTCAGTCTTGAGATTGAAGTTCATCAGAGCACCCATTCGCATGACAAACTGTTGGTTCAGTCAAATTCATATTTTGTGCAATTTGTAGTGTTAGATATCGTGGTATGGTGCATTAGTCTCGCAATCACCTAACATAGCCCTAATAACCTTAATTTTAACATTTTACTTAGTTTTATCAGTTTATTGGTCAAACTAGTCTCGGTTAAGTTTTAGGGCATAATTTCGATCTTTTGAGGACGATTCGGTTGAACATTTGACTGGAAATCGTTGCACATTACTTGTGGAGTCACTGGAAATCGTTAGAACGTAATAATCACAATCCAAGATTAATCAAACGAAATTTGGGTAGAGTGAAGGTAAGTCGTGCGGAAAATGAGTGATTAGGGGTGAATAGGGTTTGCGATCGACTCCCCCTCTATTTGTACTAGGGTTTCCTCCAGTCGTGCGACTGGACCTAATCGCATGGCTGGTTTGTGCGATTGAGACTCAGTCGTGCGACTGACTCAATCGGTCACCATGAGTCATGCGACTGGGTTTCAGTCGTGCGACAACCCCATTCGATTGCTTCCATTCATGCGATTGGATCATTCTGATGATCCAATCACATGAATTTACCCATGTTGCTGGTCCAATTGCATGTCTGGGCCATACCTGTGGCTTAGTCATGCGATTTGGTTTATTCGTCTGGTTCAATCGTACGGCTGGTCCATACTTATGGTCCAGTCGTGTGACTGGCTCATTCTTATAAGTTTGACTCTATGAATATTTTACATTTATCCCCTTTTACACTTGGTAAAACATTACAAGCATTCGATCATCTCAGACATGATCGTTTTTAACTTTGGAAACATTTGATCACCTCAGACGTAATCCTTTTAACAGTAGAACATTTTGTCACCCCAGACGTGACCCATTTGACATTTGAAACCATGTGTGGTCACCTCAGACGTGACTTTTTTAAGTGATTAAATCCCAGATAAAGTTCCAAGGCATAGTCTGATGATTAAAACTAAATTTGAATAAAAATTTAAACAAAATAAAACAACTATAATTCAACGATAAAACTGAATGTATTTTTGTGATTTTGTGTGAGGTGAAATTTTAAGAAAAATATCTTGCAGATTTCTTTCTAGAACAGTACAGCTTCTAGTTATTTTGACCATAATTGGGATGATTCATTATGGAATCATACAGGTAATCAAATCATTCAGGACGTGTTACCAAAATCTTTTGATGCTAGATTCTTGTATTCATCGAGAGTCATTAGCAAGTTTAGCAAATCATACTAGTACTATAAGTTGCACACATTGATTTGGACTTTCAAGAATTGCACCACGATGATTGTCAGTATACTTGTCCACTTAAATCCATACACAGACTTTTGACACAGATTGGTGATACATTAGGTTTAATTATTTCAACCAGCATTTGTGGATCCCACACTTATATGGTAATCAACATTCCTCAGGAGATTTTTCGAGCGGTCTACGGGTATTCTGACTGTCACACCCCAACCTTGACGACGGAAAGATCGAGGAGTGAGAGTTAAGATCGTTCACAGCCACATAACGCTATTATTAAATGCAAATATATTAATCATAAGTTTAAATTGTACCAATACAAACATAAGTCTCAAACAAAGTAAATAACATAACATAAGATGTAACAAGCCAATTTATTTCATTTATTTAACTAGGTCTATTCCTAGATGTGAACAAGCTTTAAAAGTGGCGATCAAACTTGAGTATTTCCTGAAACATGTTAAAAATTAAAGGTCAACATAATGTTGGTGAGATTTTCATAGTTTTCAATACATAAATATATAAAAGATGACAATTCATATTGTAAGTTAGAGAACAAAGTAACTAGGGATGTAACACAGAATGCACAAACAAACCTTGACAAAGTTTTACAAGTCTCAAACATTTACAAGTATATACGATTATCTAAGTGTACTTGGATCAACCAAGCAGGCGCTTGTCAGGCCCATAAATCTATGATGTCGCCAGGCTAGCAATAGATAATGATTGTACATATATTCAACATTACATGGTAGCTATAAGGTTCAACTAACCACAACACACAAGTAAATTGCCATAAGTTTACAAGAATCAAACGTTTACAAGTGCAATGGTTATAAAGTAACATGTTTCACCCCAAAGTGTAAAAATATGAAAAAGGGGTATAGAAATACTCAGATTATCAATAAGTATATAATTGATGAATAATAAGAAAAATAATAGTCGTTGTTCCAACGTAAACCTTCTCGAGGTACCTAAATATATATATTTACAGGATTTTAAGTTTAAGAATAAGTTTAACGAATTCACGAGAACTAAGGTTTCATCTTGATATTTGAGGGGTTTTATTTAACCAAATTAATTGAAATAAAATAATTATTTATGTTTTTGATTCCATAAGAATGAAACACATTATTTAAGTATTTTAGTATAAAGAAATGCAACAAAATCTTTTGTAGTTTATAAGTTTAAATGATTTTTATAATAATTTTTCTTTTAACGTAAACATCATCTAAAATATATATAGCCAAAAGGTTGAACAAATAATAATCTAGAGATTTAAACCATTATTTTAAGCCTATTTTATAAGAGAAATAAACTAGGTTTATTATTTGTCTATAATATTTAAAAGTTACCTTAAAATAATTAATGAAATAAATTTGCATAAAATAATGTAATATCTCTAAAAATTAATAAGTTCTTAAATTGATTTTTTTATAAATTTTTAAAAAAATTCTGGATTTAGTTTAAATGCTAAAAGCCTTAAAAACAAAACATGAGGTTCCCCGGTTTCGAACCGGGGACCTGCTGTTCAAGGGGCGAACGAGTTACCAGTGAACCAAGGGCCACGGCCTTGGTTTACCTTGGTTTTTAAAATTTAAAAGCACACCCCTATGAACTCCCCCAACCCATGAACCCTAGATTCGATTCGAGCCAAAATTGACAGCCAAATCGTTGTTGTTAACGCTAAAGATCATGGGGATTTTGTTCCCCAACTAAAACCAAGTGTATTGCAATGTTTAATTACCTGGATTGAGATGGAATTGGTGATGAACATGTACAAGAACAGATCGCGACCACGTAGCACTAGTTTGATGCTCAAACGACGATGATAATCAAATTCATTGTACAGGTAGTTTCTAATGATCTTAAGGATGAAAAGCCCTCTGTTAATTTCAGAATTTGAGGTTCAAATGATGGTGTTCGAGTGGGGCGTGGGTCGTGATATAGAGTAGGATTGAATTGGTTTAATTTGGTGTTTTCAGATGCAATTGAGTGTTGCAACCGATTAGAATTAGATAGACGTTCGATTTGGTTTATTTAATTGAGTTATTATTGGTGTTTAATGCCCGAACGTTAGTTGTTTGATTCTCGTCGGTTACTCGAGCTCGATAGCTCTTGTAACCGATGCTTAACTTAATTAAAACGAACCTTAAGGTTCCAATTCGCCTCCCAAATTGTTAGAAACCGATATTTCGAGTTGAATTCCAAGGGTTCCACGCTTTTTGCCTCGCCAGAGCTCGGCCGGAGATCGGAGACTTCATGGTCGGAAAAACGGCCTAAGGGAAGAAAGAGGGAATAAGTTTCAATTAATTACAACTTTGGTCTCTGTAGTTTTCGTTTTTTATTATTCTAGTTATTATTATTATTAGTATTATTATTATTATTAGGACTTATCAATATTATTACTTTTACTATCATTATTATTATAATTATTATTATTATTATTATTGTTATTATTATTATTATTATTATTATTATAATTATTATTATTATTGTTATTATTATTATTAGTTTTATTATTATTTTTATTATTATTGTTATTATGATTATTATTGTACAATTTAATACTTTAACTACTAACTTTCATAATTTAAAATTTAATACAAACAAAGAAAATAAACATAGATAACCCATAAGTTTCATGTATGACAATAAAGGCCCTTACAAGAATTAACAATGCAAACTTATAAATAACCCTAAAATACATGATGTTACAGTTTCTCCAACTTAAAAGAATTTCGTCCCGAAATTAAGAATGAACTAAACAAACAAATGCGGGTACATCTTTTTCATATGCTCCTCACGTTCCCAATTGAACTCAGCTCCACGTTTGTTTTCCCAACGGACTTTGACGATCGTGGTGATAGTTGTTCGGGTCTTCTTTAGGGTTCGGTCCATAATCTCAATAGGCTTCTCAACGAAATGCAATGACTCATCTATTTGAATTTCCTCGAGAGGAACATGCAAACTTTCATCAGCCAGGCATTTCCTCAGGTTTGAGACATGGAAGACAGGATGAACCCCGCTAAGTTAAGAAGGTAGTTCCAGTTTGTATGCCACTTTCCCAATTCTTTTCAGAATCTTAAAAGGTCCTACAAAGCGTGGGGCTAACTTACCCTTCTTCCCAAAACGTACAACACCCTTCCATGGAGAGAACTTAAGAAGAACCATGTCGTCGACTTGAAACTCCAACGGTTTGCGTCTTTTATCAGCATAACTCTTTTGACGACTTCTAGCCACCTCAAGGTTATTTCGAATTTTGGAATCTTTGTCCGTCGTTTCTTGAATAAGTTCAGGACTAATGATGAGATTTTCCCCAATGTCAGTCCAACAGATCGAAGAACGACATTTACGACCATACAAAGCCTCGAATTGTGCCTCTTGATACTTGAGTGATAACTATTGTTATACGAAAATTCCGCGAGCGGTAAATGCGTATCCCAATCACCACTAAAGTCAAGGACACATAGACGTAGCAAATCCTCGAGGGTTTGGATTGTTCGTTCGGTTTGACCATCGGTTTGAGGATGGTAAGCCGTACTTAGATCCAATTGAGTACCCAAGAGTTCTTGTATAGACGACCAAATGTGAGAAGTGAAACGAGCGTCTCGGTCGGATATGATGTGTAAAAGCACGCCATGAAGACTCACAATTTCGTCAATGTAGATGCGAGCCATCCTTGAAACTTTGTATGTATCTCGTATGGGTATTTAATATGCCGTCTTGGTCAAACGGTTAACAATGACCCATATGCTATCATGACCACGAGGTGTACGAGGTAACTTGGTTACGAAATCCATGGATATATGTTCCCATTTCCACATAGGGATTTCGGGTTGTTCCAGAAACCACTTGGTCGTTGATGCTCGGCTTTGACTCTTGCACACGTGAGACACTTGGAAACATAAGACGCGATATCTTTCTTCATTCCAGACCACCAATATTGACCACGCAGGTCCATGTACATCTTATAGGAGCCAGGATGAATGGAATATCGGGTTTGATGAGCTTCGTTCATAATGATGTGCCGAAGGTTATCACGTTTCGGAATCCAAAGTAGATTCAAGAAGTACCACATGCCGTTCGGTTTTGTCTCCAGTTGTGACCGAACGTTAGACATCAAATCTTCATCCTTCCTTTCTTTGGTTAATGCCATTTGTTGAGCCTCACGAATGCATAACTCGAGGTCACTATCGATCCTTATGTTTTGAAGCATGATAGTAGCCTCGTTGACATCCACATGAATCTCGGTATCAAATTCTCCTAGCGTATCAAACCATTGCCTTCGATCTCGAATTTCTTGGAGCGAGACAGTCTTGTTGTGGACCTTGCGACTCAGCACGTCGGTTACAACATTTGTCTTTCCAGGGTGATAGCGAACGTCATATTCGTAGCTGCTAATCAACTCAATCCATCGTCTTTGTCTCATGTTGAAATCCTTTTGGTTGAACATGTATTGGAGACTCTTGTGATCAGTGTAGACTATGCATTACGTCCCATAAAGATAATGTCGCCAGATCTTCAAAGCGAAAACCACGACACCAAGTTCAAGATCATCAGTTGTGTAGTTCACTTCATGAACCTTCAATTGCCTCGACGCGTATGCTATGACTTGCCTCGTTGCATGAGAACACAACCAAGACCTTGATTAGAAGCATCGCAATACACGGTAAAGTTATCGTTTCCATTGGGAAGTGTGAGAATAGGAGTGTTACACAACTTGTGTTTTAATGTCTCGAAAGCCTCTTCTTGCTCGGGTCCCCATTCAAAGAGTCGATGCTTTTGGGTTAGCGCCATTAATGGTTTAACAATCTTTGAAAAATTCACTATGAACCTACGGTAATATCCCGCTAAGCCCAGAAAAGAACGAACCTCGGTTGGTGTTGTGGGAACACACCAATTCTTTACGGCTTCAATTTTAGCAGGATCAACATGAATTCCTTGGCTATTCACCACATGCCCTAAGAATTGAACCTCTTCTAACCAAAATTCACACCTAGAAAACTTGGTTTATAATTGCTACTTCTTCAAAAGTCCAAGAATTTGTCGCAAATGCGTCTCATGATCGATTTTCGTCTTGGAATAAATAAGAATGTCATCAATGAACACGATCACAAACTTATCCAAATACAATTTTCATACTCGATTCATGAAATCCATGAACACGACAGGTGCATTGGTCATGCCAAAAGGCATGACCATGAACTCGTAAGGTCCATATCGAGTACGAAAAGCGGTCTTTGGAATGTCGTCATCGTGAACATGTAATTGATGATACCCAGAACATGGATCGATCTTTTAGAATCGGGTTGCTCCTTGAAGTTGATCGAAGAGATCATTGATTCGAGGAAGAGGGTATCGGTTTTTGAGGGTAAGCTTGTTGAGTTCTTGGTAGTCTATGCACATACATAAAGAACCATCCTTCTTCTTCACGAATAACACAAGTACACCCTATGGTGAAGAACTAGGACAAATGAAACCCTTATCGGTCAACTCTTACAGTTGACTAGCTAGTTCTTGCATTTCAGACAGTGCAAGGCGATAAGGTGATTTAACCACAGGGTTCATATCAGGGATCAAGGCAATCTTGAATTCAACTTCACGAAGCATAGGATTTCCGTGTGTTGCTTAGCTAACCAATTCATGCCGATAATAACATCAAAACTTCTTAGTTGTATAAGAGTAAGGTCTATGAGGAATTCGTGTTTGTTAAGGCTCAAAGTACAATCGTGTATTACGACGTCAACGACGATCGATTTTTCCATTGGTAACTTAGATCGTGAAGGATCTTTCTAGATTAATACACGGCTTTGAAACCATTGGCTCGAACTTCAAAGGCACAGGAATGAGGATAACAAAGGATAGTAATTTAAACAAGGATAGGCTAAGAGTTGTAAGGTACATGGAATGGTTCCATTTGGTAACACATGACCATTTGGAAACGTTGACGCGTCAAGGTAAATTGACCCATTTGCCTTAGGAACTTGTGTATGTTGACCATAGTTTATCACTCATCCCAGAAATCCCTAGGTAAGCATAACTAGTCTCGTAGGATTTAAGCGAAATTCTTACCTTAGCCCGAAGGCCTTTTGCCAGGAAATCTAGAATAGCGGTGTCTATGTGTCACACAACATTCCTTAGGTTCATGAAATCAAAACATTGATCAGAGTTGTATAGATTAGACATAAAGTCTAATGATTCAAGTCATAAGCATAAGCATATGATTCCACGTGTCGTCGAGAATAAGATTAAGAGGTTTCATGTTCGAGGAGAGTCAAAGAGTCAAAGATAAGTTTAGGGAGACAAGTAACAATGTTTAGGCAATCCTATACTAAGGCATCAAATTGCACATAGGAAGGCATAGCATTATGTAGCATGCAAACTATATAATTTACAAGATAGAATTATGATTCTATAAGGTTCATGCATATACTATAGTCTAGGTCACCATTTCTAATAACCTAAATCCCTATAGTTATGGGCTCTGATACCAATCTGTCACACCCCAACCTTCACGGCTGAAACGTCGAGGTGTGAGAGTTAAGATCGTTCACAACCACATAACGCTAATATTAAATTCAAATATATTATTCATAAGTTTCAAAGGTAACATTACAACCATA
>BJCM01128487.1:0-19313 GCA_018326385.1 Flaveria bidentis | reverse complement strand
GCAAAGACCACAACTGCTAGCTCCAAGTCATGAGTAGGATAATTGACCTCATGAATCTTCAACTGTCGGGATGCATAGGCTATAACCTTTCCTCTCTGCATTAACACACACCCCAACCCCGAGTAGGAAGCATCAAAATAAACCACCAAATCTTCATTTCTATCGGGTAATGACAAAATAGGAGCTTGAGTCAACCTCGCCTTTAATTCCTCGAATGCCTTCTCTTGAGCTTGATCCCATACGAACTTTACATCTTTCCGGGTCAACTTGGTCAATAGAGAAGCGATCTTTGAGAAGTCTTGAATGAAACTCCTATAGTAGCCCGCCAAACCCAAGATACTACAAATCTCGGATGGCGTCTTTGGATCACTGCCTCCACCTTTGCCGGGTCCACCATAATCCCCTCGGGATTCACTACATGACCCAAAAACTAAACCTCGCGCAACCAGAATGCGCATTTGTAGAATTTAGCATACAGTTTCTCCCTTCTCAACGTCTCCATCACCTCTCGAATATGACCTGCATGCTCCTCTTTACTCTTGGAATAAATCAGGATATCATAGATAAACACAATCACTGATTTATCCAACATCGGCCTACACACTCAATTCATCAAGTCCATAAAAGCAATTGCGCGTTGGTCAAACCAAATGACATAACGAGTAACTTGTAGTGACCATAACGCATGCGAAAAGTTGTTTTAGGAATATCCTGCTCTTTCACCTTTAGCTGATGGTAACCCAATTAAAGATCTATCCTTGAGAACCAACTGGCACCTTGAAGTTGATCAAACAAATCATCAATTCTCGGTAGGGGGTATGAGTTCTTTATCGTCAACTTATTCAGCTCACGGTAGTTAATGCACATCCTCATACTATCATCTTTCTTCTTCACGAATAAGACCGGAGCACCCTAAGGAGAGATACTCGGTCTAATAAACCCCTTATCAAGCAGCTCTTGCAATTGCTCCATCAATTCTTTCATCTCAGTAGGAGCTAACCGATACGGTGCCTTGGCAACAGGTTGGGCACCCGGTATCAAATCAATCTGAAACTCGATCTCTCGGTCAGGTGGCACTCCTGGTAAGTCTTCGGGAAATACATCTAGAAAGTCACACACAACCGGGACATCGGATAGCTATGCTATTGGTGTATCCCCATCCTTTACATAAGCCAAGTAGGCGCTACATCCACGCCTTATACACTTTCCCGCCACCGCCATCGAAATCACTTTTGGAATCGTCGTGACTCAATCACCATAAACCGTCACCGAACTCCCATCACGCGCTGTCAAACGAATAATCTTCTTGTGACACATAATGTTCACCTTGTAGTCCGCTAACCAATCCATCCCCAAGACTACATCAAACCCTCCTAAGGTCATCACGAATGGTCTAACCGGAAACTTATGATCTTCTAGTTCCATGTCACAACCTTCTACCATCTCAGAAATTCTGGTAGACTAACCTATGGCAGTTTCTACATCAAAGGGCGTGTCAACACTCCTACTACTAACAGGCAGTTTAGCACAGAAAACAACAGAAATAAAACTTTTACTAGCACCATAATCGAATAACACAAAGGCTAAAGTTTGGTTTACTAGAAACGTACCTAACACAACATCAGGATCCGTCCTAGCCTCCTCCTGTGTCATCATGAACGCTCTGGCACTCGCCCTCGGTCCTTCACCCCCAGTCTTCTTCACCCCAGAACACTCAACCCTCGGCTTCTTACAGTCTTTACTCATATGACCCTCTCCACCACAGTTAAAACATCGGACCATATGACAGTCCTTTGCTATATTCCCCGTATTCCCACATTTGAAGCATAAGTTCGATCCCAACCTACATTCACCGATATGCTCTCTTCCACATTTGCCACACGTCTTTGATCCTGCAGCAAATGTGACCACACGGCGGTCATCTACCCGAGCCTTCTTGTTACTCCACAGTTATCTCATCATACAACCTCGTTGCCAGATCAACCGCCGACCTAAACGTGCTCGGTTGGGCAGCGATCATGTGCCTGTGGATATTCGCTGGCAACCCTTAAATATACCTCTTGATCTTTCGTGACAAAGGCGTCACCTGATCCGGCACCAGCCGTGCCATTTCGTTGAATTTGGAGGTGTATTGTTGATGTGTCATGGTTCCTGCCTCCCGCTGCAGGAATTCCCTTCCACCTTATCCATCTCACGATGAGGACAGAACTCCTCAATCACCAGCCTCTTCAACTCCGGCCATCTCATTCTTCTGATAGCCTGGCTACCCTCAGCTTGGACAATATTGTCCCACCAACACAAAGCCAAGTCCACGAATGAGTGGGCAACAAATTTCACCTTCTGGTCTTCTCGGCATTCGCTGGTATTCAGAACAGCTTCCATTTCTCTCACCCATCGGTGAGCAACAGCAGCAATGCCATTACCATTAAAAGTAGGGGGCTTGCACCTTTGAAATGTCCCATAGTTGCAGCCTTGTGCCGCCTCCGGTGTAGGCTCTTCTTCTTTCTCTTCTTCTTCGTCAACAGATAGAACCTTCTCAGTCTCGGGCTGTCTTCTTTCGCCCGTAGGTCTACTTCTTTCCTTCCTTTCTCTTTCTCTCACACCCTTAATAAATTCGGTCACCATAGACGGTAAGATTGTCTTCATGACCTGATGCACCTCTTCAACAACAGCCTCTTTCACCGAGACCCTTAAGTTAGCACTCTCATCACCGCCCTCTGGATGAGGGGTCTCTGGTTCTCATGAACCACCTTTTCGGCTCTAGGCCTTCCTCTCGGAGCCTGTGATTCAGCACCACGACCTCCACCATGTGAAGCTTTCGATGATCTACCATCGGCCATCCTCAACACACACTGAAAGATTTAAACACCAACATGGCCATTCAAGGGAACAACTCAGTTTATGTCAAGTATAGTAAGACCCTAATTACAGTGGCCAGTTGTGATTAGCCACTTACTTTACTCTTCATACATCAAGCATTACCTATCCTGACTACATCGGTATCTATATCTACAAGCAGCACACAAACCAGATCACATGCAAACATAATACCGGTTAATCGTTAAGAAAATACCTGATGGTACATAGCTACTCGGACTAACATCCCTTCCTTTCCGTCCTATTTTCAGTTTAAGTTTAGGTTTATTTTGAAATTTTACCCGTTTCACTTAAGCTTTGACTCTGATACCAACTTGTAAGGCCCCGTTCCTGGAACGCTCACAACTGGCCAATCATTGCACATAAAACATATATTTACATTTATACTTCATAAAACATCGCAGCGGAACATTAAAATAACTTTTCATTTCATTATAAATGCTTTTTCAAGTTAATACAATCATTCATTTCAAAACATCATTTGTTCGCATTACAATGCAAAAAACATTACACAGAAGAATGCCATCCAAAAGAGCCAAGTAGCCGCCCCGTGCCATCCTCAGCAACTTTACCTACCAACTGGAAAATGCATAAAAAGTCAGTGTTGCTGAGTGAGTTCTAGTTTTAAATAAAACATACTTTACTTTCATTAAAACTGTTCTTTACTTTTGCATGTGATCACACATCATACGTACACATACATAATATCATTATTATCTTCATCATTCATTCATTAACTTCCATTCATTCATGCTTTTTTACTTTCACTCATACGTTCATCATTACTTCTTTTCTTTCCATCAAAACCATGAACTTTACCCTACCGTCATGCATAAAGCTGGTACTGGGCCGGGGTCTATTATAAACCCCCCGTCATGGCGTACAGCAGTCTGGCCACAGTACCTAGGGTAAATTCAGGTGTACCATTGTCATGTGCTATACCCACCGTCATGCATAAAGTTGATGCTGGGCTGAGGTCTATCATAGATCCCCCGTCATGGCGCACAACAGCCTGGCCACAGTATCTAGGGTAAGCGACAAAGGTTCTATACAAATGGTCGATCATAAAGACGGACCCCGGTGTGCATCCTTCTAGGGTAGCTAACCCGCACACCGTCGGACTAACACCCTTCATTGGGCGTGTTCCCACATACATGCCTTGCAAGACTTACTTTACTTTCATTCATTCATTAATGCATGCATTCATTCATTAATGCATGCATTCATTCATTAATGCATGCATTCATTCATCATGTTCCTATTTTCATATCTTCCACTTTACGTTACATAATACTTTCATTTTATTCATTAACATTCAACGAAAAGCCACGGGAAAATAAACATACAATGCAAGGAACATCAACATACACAGTCAATATCATCATACATGGCATCATACATACATAACATACATCATACATACCAACATGCATAAGCATCAATCATACATCATAATATGCCCATCATAACATCTATGACCTCAAATGTCAGCTTACATGAACCCCCGGGGACCTACCAAGTCAAAGCCTACATTTCACTTTTTCCCCCAAAAAGTCAAAAAATATTCCAAGTGTTCATCCGCATTTCCCCTTTTGTTCGTCCGTATTTCTTTTTGTTCATCCGCATTTCTTTTTGTTCATCCGCGTTTCTTTTTGTTCATCCACATTTGTTCATCCGCATTGACTTTACTCATCCACATTTGTCAATGCTCATCCGCATTTGTTCATCCATATTAACTTTGTTCATCCGCATTTGTTCAGTCGCATGAACTTACTCATCCACATTTGTTCAGTCGCATGAACTTACTCATCCGCATTTGTTCATCCGCAATAACTTTGTTCATCCACATTTCCTCAGTCGCATGAACTTACTCATCCGCATTTTTTCATCGCATTAACTTTGTTCATCCGCATTAACTTTCTCATCCGCATTGACTTTCTCATCCCCATTTGACTTTCTCATCCGCATTTGTCAATGCTCATCCGCATTTGTCAATGCTCATCCGCATTTTTCAATGCTCATCTGCATTTGTCAATGCTCATCCACATTTGTCAACACTTAGGTAGTTTTTCTAAACTTAGGCGTATGAACCACTGTTTGGGCACATGAGCAGCCTAGGGCACACTTATCATCAGATTTAGTCTCCAAACACAATCTATCATGTTTTAAGCTTAAATTTTACATTCTAAGCCTTAGAAACACAACCATAACAGCAACAAGCATGAACATAGAACAAAATCACACCATACCCGCAACATACACACATTCAATCATACGGGTATGAAACCCTAGTTTTATAAAAAGTTCATACATGCAATTCCAGCCCCAAAATCAGTTAAAACATGTAAAAGAGGGGTTCTAGAACTCACCTTTGCAGCTCTTAAGTATGGCTTCTTTCAAACTCATTTGCAATTGATTTCAACCACCTAGAAACCCACTAAAATCATATAACTGAACACACACAACACACATGAGCATAAACCCGAGGACATAACCGGTTAAGAACACCATAAAACCATGAATTCGAATTCTTTCTTGTTCTTCTTTCTAAAATCGAGAGTTTCAGCCCTTTTTTTTCTCTCTATAATAGATCCGAAGATTTGGGTGTGTAAAAAGATAGTGGGCAGCCATGACCACTTTACACCCACTTTTCCAACCTTTTGTCCTTTTTGACACTTTTTACCCCTTAACTTGGGTAAAATATCTTTTTTTTTCTTTTTCTTCACTTTATTCTTTCTTTCTTTGACTTTAAAAATAATCGGGTGTAACACTCTGTCATCTAGTTTATTTTTTAAGAGCCACCTTGTTCCAATTGGATGTTGACCTTCATTTAATTCAACTAGATTCTAGACTTTCTGCTTTCTGAATTGTTCAAGCTCTTCTTTCATAGCTTCAATCTAGCTATTATCTGTTAGTGTAGCTGTGATGTTTGGAGGAACCACTTGTGAAAGAAAACAAATGAAAAGATAGATGTTTGTAGCTCCCCCTTGGCTTCTTATTTTTTCTTTATTAAGATCACCAATGATGTTGTTTATTGGATGAGTCTTGTATTTTCTTGTTGTTTGAGTAGATTCAACTAGAATAGATGATTCCAAATTAGTCATATTCATTGATGCAAAGTGATCCAACCGAGCTGATAAACTTAGGAAGTAATCAAAGTGTTCCTCATGTTCATTATTGGAAGTGGAGTGATCTTCCTAAGTTTGAACAACAGGTGCACGTGAATATCTTCTACAGGAACTTCTCAGAAGTATTTTGTGCTTCCGTAGGAGTTACAAGAACATCTACGGATGGTATATTTAGACTTCCCGACATAAACTCTTTTGAATGCATTGGATCATATCCAATGTGTGGAGTATCTAATTGAGAGGATGGAACAACTGGTGAGGCATTATTCATATTTTCAGATGTAGGATGCTCATTTGAGGATGCTAAGGATGTACATCTACTTTGCTATACTTGTGCAGCATCATTGTTATTATTGATTGTTCCTTGTTCCATGATACTTGATGTTTGTATACTTGGAGGATCAGCAGACAATTACACTTCATTCATATTTGGGGGAACAAATGGATAACATGTATCATCAAATCATGCATCATTTAATTAACCAGAGTAAATGAGTCTGTTAGTGCATCTATATCAAACAACCATGATGATCCTTTTATAGATTTAGGAAATAAGGAATCTTTAAATGACACATTAGGTGTTTATGGAATGTAAATCCTATATTATTTAGATATTGACGAATATCCAACAAAGACACCATCATAGGCTTTTTCTAAAAAAATCCCTCAATTGTTCATTTGTGTTTAAAACATATACATCACACTCAAAAGCTCTAAGATATCTTATGTAAGGTTTTCTTTTGAATAAAAGCTCATAAAGTGTTTTATTATGTTCTTTGACAATTAATGTCCTATTTTGAACATTACATGTTGTGTTCACTGCTTTAGCCCAAAAGGTGATTAGCAATTGTGAATTAGCTAGAATTGTTCTTGTTGCTTTAATAAGAGTTCTCTTTCTTCTTTCAGCAACTCCATCCTGTTGTGGAGTTCTTGGTGCACTGAATTGCCTTGCAATGCCTTTAGTCCTACAAAAAGAATCTAAGTCAGTATTAACAAATTCAGTCCCATTATCACTCCCAAAAACTTTAACTTTTAAATCAAGTTGATTCTTAATCTTGATGTCAAAGTTCATTAATGTTTCTGATGTTTTACCCTTTTGTTTTAAGAAAAAGACCCATGTGAATCTAGTGAAATCATCCACTACCACTAAACAATATTTCCTTTTACTAGTGCTCATCACATTGGTAACAGATCCATGTGAAGCAATTTGAGTGGTGTAGTGTTTGTATTGATAATTTTTTATTTATGTGACACTCTATGTTGTTTTCCTTTATAACATGAAGGACAATGGTTTGAACAATAAAACTCTTTCTTTGGCAATCCAATGACTAAGTCATTTTTCACCAATTTGTTCATGTTCTTCATGTTAGAATGAACAAGCCTTCTATATCATAATTGAGATTCATCTTCTAGTGACTTAGATAGTAGGCATGTTTCATGTCTTGTGAGTGTAGTATTGTTCATATCCAAAATATATTTGTTTCCTTTTCTTGATACTTTAAGAAGGATCCATTCTTCTGGAACTGAAAAACCTGGCTTAAAAATGTAACAATTAGTGTTATCAAATAATGTGGTATAAATTTGATCACAAATTTGAGACATACTCAATAGATTATATTGCAAGTTTTCACAATAATTTACTTTCTCAAATTTGAGTACACCATTAGTTACCATTCCTTCACCAATTATTTTAGCTCCCTTCTTATCCCCACCAAATGCCACATATGAGGCATTTTTATGCTTGAAGTCATGGAGAAGAGAACAGTTTCCTGTCATATGCCATGAACAAACACTGTCAACATACCATTTGTTGTCAGCTATCCATGATTGTTCCTACACATAGAAAGAAATCAATTAGAATTGACAACCTAAGCCTTAATGATCTTGGGTTTGCCAGTAGTGTCTAAAATTGTTACTCCTTCATGAATCAGTCTTGAAGTTTTAGTTTTAATTGATTCATGGTGTTGTTTATGGTGAGGATGATTCTGTTGAAGATGAGGTTGTTGAACTAGGTTCTAGTTTCTCAATCTATTCTTCATTCACCTTATCTTTGTTTGTTAACAACCTTGGTTTTGATAATGAACCTTGATTGTTGAAAGTTTCATTATCTTTTGATTTTGAATGAGGTACATGAGTTCCCTTTTCAAAATTATCAAAGAAAGCATCATCGGCATTTGTTTCTTTATCAGTCAAATCCACCTTTTTGTGAGGTGTTTTGGATTGTTGAAATGTTGTTCTTTTCTTCAAAGGTTAAATATCAGTAGATGTTATCTCCTTTGGTTTTGGCTTTTGTTTTTGTTGTTGCTTCTTTGTTTTTTATGCTTCTTGACCATCAGTGGATTGAGAGTCTGATTCAGCTTTATTAGATTATTCCGCTCTATGCTCTTGGTCTTGTTCTATTTGTTGAAATAACATTCCTAAGTTGAATGGTTATTTTTGTTACAAATTGCACAATGTTTGTTGAAGTAGCAATTAGATGTCATGTGATTGTTCATATTGCAATAAAACAATAACTGCTGAAATAACAATCTTTAGTATTGTGGTTTTTCATATCACACCATTTGCAATACATTTCCTCTGATTCTTTGTCAGAATCAATCACTTTCTTCTTCTTTGTAAACTTTTGATGCTTTAAATCCTTTTCCATGGTTTCTTGTTTACCATTTGCTGATTTCTTATGCTTGAGATTCATCACTTTCTGGATTGATTTGTTGGTTGTTGCTTTTGTCTTCTGCAGATCTTCTACTGATTCAATAGATTTGGTTTTCTGCAAATCTGCTACTGAAGAAGGTTTCTTCTTTTGCAGAAGATCTGCTCAGTGTTTCTTCTTTCCCTTTTTTACAGAATATCTATGTACTTTCTCAGTAGATGTACACTTCTCAATTACTTCATTTGAAGGTTTTTGTTGCTGATGTAGTTCTTGGAGACCTTCATTTAGCTGAGCTATTCTTTTTCATATATTCTTTAACATGTTTCTTGGTTTGGGAGGATATGGCAACTTTGTTTTTCCAAGAACTTTGGGAATGATTGTTTCAAAAGCAACATTCTTACCAATGTCCAGTTGATCATCATCATGTTCATCAGAATCATCTAAGTCATCACACTCATCAAAGTCAAATTCTGAGTCATTTTGTTTTATATTTTCTAATTCAAAAGACTCAATTTCACTCACCTCAATTTCATTGTTATTAACTTGTTGATTAGATTTTGTTTCAAACTTGGTGCATGGCACAAAATGATTTGACAAGTTTTTTGTCATTCTTTCAGTTAAAGTTGTATAATTATCATGTATAGGAGGTGCAACAGCATTATAACCCAAGCCATACCTGTTCTTTGATTCAATATGAGAGTTCAATAATTTCTCATATTGCTGAGATGGAAGTTGAAACTTCTGAAGTTTCACTTCAGTTGATGCATGATCAGCCATGGATTTAGTTAAGTAAGTTGTCAGATGCTCAACTTGTGCTTTTAGTCTATAATTTTCTAAAACAAGTTTATCTAAATCCTTTTGTAAAGAGTTAACTTTGATTTGATATAACTTATGTTCTCTTACATGAGATTCATTCAAAATCATTGTTTTTTCACTTTATCAGCCAGGTGTTAAGCATGGACTCTATATCTTTCAACTTCCTTAACACATACCGATGAACATAGTCTATCTCTTACCTCTCTAGCCTTGGGTGGAACTTTGTTCTCCATGTGAGCCATTAAAGCTTGATTCACTTCTAAGACTTCCTTCTCATACATGTTCCACTCACAGGTTCCATCTTGTAGTATGATCAGCATAGATTCTTTGGAGTTACTAGGTCCTGCTGATGCATTTGTGGCTGGTGGGGATGAGTTGGTTAGTTGTGGTTGTCTGAAAGATCTTTGAGATGTTACTAGTTGATGAGATTGATGTTGATGAGACTGATGTTGTCTCAAGTCAGGACTTGATTGTTGATTACATTCTCTAGAAATAGAGATTACATTTAAAACATCTTACCTTTGACTTATCAACACCAATCTTTGATGTTTTACTTGCTGCAACCAATTTTTTGTTTCTTCTTAGGTACTGTTTAGCTCTATAAGCAATTATTGCCATTTGCCATTGTAGATCCATCTCCTCTACTACATCTGGATGAAATTCTTCCATGTCTTGCTCACAGATGTTAGCAGAGGTTAAAGTGCTTCCCAGGTAAGCTTGAAAACTTGAACTTAAAGCTGCAAAGGCTGCCTTTTGTTCTTCAAAGTCCAAAATCATAGTGATAGACTCTACTTGGTTATTGTTTGATGAGGACTTTGCTGATGATGTAGATGCATCTCTTCTATCATCAGTTCTTCCTTTATCTTTTCCTGAATTATTTTGAGAAGATTTCTTTGAAGGCTTTGATGCATAGAAACTTACTTCTTCTTCATCTTCACTCAAAGTACAAGAGTTGTCACTATCATTGTTGGAAATAAAGGCACTTCCAGCACTTTTTGTTTCCTTAAAGTGATAGGGTGAGACATGTGTTCTCGCACTCTTGTTTCCTGAGTTTTCATCCATTTCAAGAGCCTAAACTTTAACTACCAATGTATCTAAACCAGTTGATTTGAGGTCAATGGTGTTCTTGAACATGGACACAGTTTGCTTCCAACTTTTAGGAAAAGTATAAAGCATCTTTTTGTTTAATTTCTCATTTGTATATTTCAACTCCAAGATGTTCATCTCTGTTACAAGTTGTATGCATCTATGGAGTTGTTGAGGAATTGATTCACCCTCAATATGATGAAAGGTTTCATATTGTGAATGAAGGGTATCCTTCCTAATGCTTCTTATTTCATCACTCCCTTGATAGAGTGTATGAAGTATCTTCCACAAGGAATTTGTTGTTTTATAATTCCCACACATGATTAATATTTCTTCAGGTAAAGCCATACTAAGCAAACTGTATGCTTTAATATCAACTTTGATTTTCTTAATATCATTAGGTGACAAATATTTTGTACTTATGGGTTGATTATTGTCATTATAATCCGGCTCAAGAGTGGGTGGAATATATAGACCTTTAGTTATTGATACCCATAAGTCAGAATCAGTATAATTCACATGATTCCTGAACTTGATTTTACAGGATTTAAAATCCGCTTTTTTTCAAACTTTGGAGGTTGGTATGATGATACAAAAAAATTACTGATGTTTAGTTAAAGTCTAAGAATTTAACTATTACAGAGTTTCTTTTAAGTAATGAACTAATTAGTGACAAAACTTAATTAATAATAATTAAGCGATCGTGGTCACAAATGCGTTAATCCTTTTAATGATAATTAATTATCAAATCAAGGATTTTGTTAATGTATTTGTTCAATTTAATTTGAACAATTGATGAATGTCAATCAATAACCTAGATCTACTATTCAATTGATGTGAATATTGATCTAAGTTAATCGAGCAATGAAACAGTACTCGCTGAAAGACAATTCATTGTTTTTTAATGTTAAAAAAGAAATCGATTCACACTAAAAAAATTTGCTCAAAAATAGTAGATCTAATCAGAAAAAACTGACAAATCTAATGAAACAAGTAGACAATTAAACACTTCTAACACCGATAGATCAATCGATCTAAATCAATGAGCACTTGGCTCTAATACTACCTGTGAATCCTAGGATCGTAATCATGAATTATCAGTGTTAGAATAGAATCAAGTTAATGATTACGGAATGAACATTAACCTTGTTTAATTGTTTTATAAATAAATATAAAATAGAATAAATGTTGATTATGATGAACACAATGATATGAGCACAATAAATAAGCAAACACGATTTGATTTAAACGTATTTCATTAAAAACTGATTAATGATTACATATGAATAAATGATGAATGTTATAAACAATAATTGCTTTGAATGTGTTGTTGTTGGTGATGTATTGATGTAATGGCTGCTAGGGTTTGTGTTTGATTAATTGTGTGAATCGATGTGATGTTTTTATGTTTGTTGTTTGGTTGGTCATCCTGCTTGATGTGAAACCTAGGACTCATATTTATAGACATATTGTTTCTGTTAAGGAAACACCGGATCTCTTGGGATTCAAAATTGTATTGTTGACTTGTAACACTTGTATTGTTTAAATACAAGTGTTTGAACTCCGCAGCTGGATTGTCTTCCGCATGTGATTGCACATCCGCATGAGTTTGCTCTTTCGCAGGAGTCTTCACTTGAACTCTTTACTCGCATCCTTCTCTTGAACTCCAGAGCTGGTTCATCCGCAGAAGATCTTCGGATGTTTTGTCTTGTAAGAAACATATCTATGAAAAAACAAAAATATTCATCCGTAGATGTTTCTTACACTTAGTCAATTTCAGAAATTGATTAAGTATAATGTTTTACCTGCCATCATACACATAAATCAACACACATATAGGTTAACCTATATACATAAAACATACATTCAAATAATGAATTACAAATATTCATTACAAGTTTTGATTAAAGTTCTAAGCCTATTCAAAAGGATCTAGACCTATTGTTTCTAGATCTAACATACATGGAGTCTAATCATGCACCACATGCCATATGAAGCCACTCACGACTTCACACCCTAAGCCTTGTCAATCTTACTAAGTAAGGGCATCAAGTTCACACGCGTGTATGATGATCATCATCATATTAAACAACAAGATTCATGTCAATCAACATACCCAACAATGATCAATTACAATCCCAAACATGATTCCCTAGTCACTTAACATAATCCATCATCATGCATAGTCATCAAGAACCTAAATTTCCTAAATGATCAATCAAGCATTACAACTCAATAAACACTGCACCACATTATACATCATTAACAAGCATTCTAACATGATCCTAACATCATAACCATGCCCAAATTACCATATCCAGTGTTCTACATAAATAAAGTTTTCATTTTGGGAAAGTAATGCCCAAACCCAATCTAACAACCAATTCATTCACGAATTTATCAATTTTATACCTAATCAAGTTCATGACATTCATCTAAACATTACAAACAATGTCCGTTCATCATAATTATCAAATCTCAAACACAAAAGTTAATACTTATAGTAAGGTATGAATAACACCTCAATTCCATGATTTTCTTACATAATCCATGTAAACTATCATAAAAACAATACAACTAACATCACACAATCATCAAATCATGAATTTCATGAAGAAAAAGTTTCTACTTCAGGCAATGTATGAGACATGATCAATTAATGGATTTCTTGCATAATCAACATAACCCAACATTCATACAACCTAATTAACAACATATCATCATCAAACAATCATCAATTTCAAATTTTCATTCATAATTTTCGAATTAGGGTTCATCAAGAATCAAAAATCATGAAAAACTTAATAAAACTTACCTTTACACATGTAGAAATCAAGAATTACACTAGCTAACAATGATGGATTGATCAAGTTTCTAAGAAATCAAATAAAATTGCTTGTTCCTGGATCAATTTAGCTAAATCGGGGCCTTGGAATGATGGTTTCAGCCAAATTTGGGGGCTAGGGTTAGGATTTTTCAACTTAACATAAATAGTTTTTTCCATATAAACCCTCTTTTAATCAACTTTTGTAAAAGTTAATCTCCTTAGAATTTTTTTTAATAATCTTTAACTACAAACTACAAGTATTATTAATCAATAATAATAATAATCACAAACATTTTTCAACTAATTACAAACTCATGAAATATACATAACACGTAGTCACGTTATCAAGTAAAATTCACAAATAATACTTAAAATTCATAAATCGTATAACCATGAACTAATTATCAACATTATTAATTAGATTATTATTTGTTTATCATCTATAATTATAATTAAGTCACCAACGCTCAACGACAACTATTGTGTGCTCACAATACGTGTGTTGCAAGACTTAACGGAACTAACGGAGTTTGGTAATAGAAATTTACTCCATGTCACAGATGGTAATGGAACAACGAATACAAAACATTCAACATTAGTTCTCGCATGAATAGTTTTGCTTTTGGTAACAACCTCCAATCCTATATGGTTGTGATTCTCATACATTCTAAACACACTCCAAAAATTATTTAATTAGATCCTAGAAAAATGATAAATGAAATCTCACTAAACAATCATAAATGGATCAGTTGTACATCAAAATAGAACACAAGACTACACAAATCAACCTTGAAATCGATCCTCTCCTCCACAAACTCTTTTATAACACTCTATGGTCTTCACACATTATTGCCCACCAAATCCAGTTGAATCATTCCAAATGACAAGTCTAAATCCAAAGAGTCCTTTATTATGCACCAAGACAATGATTCCAAAAGTAAAAGACCAACGAAGAACTCCTATTGACTTAATAAGAATCGAGACTCAGTTTGCAGTTTCCGAACAAATTTAATTTCATGTCACTAATGAAATTCAAAGTATGATAAATGAATTAGAAGTTAAATCATTCTAAAATGACAAAGAATGTCATATTTCCTTGTATCTCATAAATAATTTAGAAACTACATATTTAAAACACCCATTTATTCGTGAAGGCTTAACAAAATGCATGAGAATGGAACAACAAATACAAAACACTAAACATCAATAGTTCTTGCATGAATAATTTTTAGTTTTGGTAATAACCTCCAATCCTATGTGGTTACGATTCTCATGCCTTCTTAACATACTCCTAAAATTATTTAATTAGATCCAAACAAAATAATCAATGAAATCACACTAAACGATCACAAATGGACCATTTGAATCTTCTTTTAAATTGAAACCAAAATCAAACACGAGACTACACAAATCAACCTTGAAATCGATCCTCTCTGTAAGGTTTCATATAAGGCTGATGCAACCCAAAACATCCAAAGTCTCTTCGGCATGCATGCACAAGTGTACTGAAGTAGAATGCTTTGGAAGTTTCACACTCTTCCTTAGAAAACATTCTAAGTGTGAAATCTTCCGAAGCTAAGAACAACATCTTCTGAAGCCAAACATGAAGTCTTCCGAAGCTTCAAAAACAAAGTC
Source organism: Flaveria bidentis (assembly GCA_018326385.1). Classification (NCBI taxonomy): domain Eukaryota; kingdom Viridiplantae; phylum Streptophyta; class Magnoliopsida; order Asterales; family Asteraceae; genus Flaveria; species Flaveria bidentis. The sequence goes on along the minus strand of BJCM01128487.1, from coordinate 4,294 downwards.
TTCCGAAGCCAACTCTTGAAGACAGATTTCTTCCGAAGACTTTTTAACACATGCTATTATCTGATGTACCTTTATCATAAAGCTGGACCACCTTTCCGCTACAACTCTAATAAGACACCAACTTTACATAAGTTGGTGAAAGGTCCTTGATATTGGCAAGTTTACATTGAGGTCTTAAGTCTATACTTTCTACTTTATGTACTTTTATCCTTTTTGTAATATATTAGGATGTGAGCTATGGCATGTCATAGTCACTAGTCAAAACGCAATCTGCCTTTTGACTCTACATTGATTTTGTTGTTATCTAGATCATGTATCCAGTTGGCCTTCAAAGTATGGTTAGCTGTAGGTTGTAGTATAAGTATCTCTGGTCTGTGTATCTTATTATCATTGCTTTGTAAACACTTGTAAGGAACTGGAGAGAAATATACATCATCCTTGAAAACTAATTACTTGTGTTCCAGTTCTTTCTCTTTATTACTTGTGTTTCTTAGCTCTCATAAAAACTGTTTTTTTCTAATTCCTCATTTGATATGTTAAGTGTTCTAAAGAACTCTCCTCACTTGTGTTGTTGTGTTGTAAAAGTGCATTGCACCCTTCCTACGGACCTGCATTTGGTATCAAAGCTTTCCAGGCTCTTGATATAAGATCTCACTATAAGACCCCACTCCCAGGACGCTCACAGCCGGTCAATCATCGCACATAAAATATATAATTACATTAACTTTAACAAAATATTGCAGCGGAAACATTAAAATAACTTTTCATTCCAATATAAATGCTTTTGCAAGTTCATACATCATTCGTTACAAAACATCGTTTGTTCACAGTATAATGCAAAAATATTAAACAAAAGAATGCCATCCAAAAGAGCCAAGTAGCCGCCCCATGCCATCCTCAGCAACCTTTACCTGCCAACTGGAAACACATAAAAGTCAGCATTGCTGCCTGAGTTCTAGTTTTAAAATAAAACATACTTTACTTTCGTTTAAAACCATTCTTTACTTTCTTTCAAATCATACTATACTTTCGTACATGATCACACATCATACATACACATAGATAATAACATTATTATCTTTCTTTACTATTCATCACTTTCTTTCTTTATCTCTTTATCTCTTTCTGGATCAGTGTCATTAGCTATAACCCAAACGTATGCACAAAGCGGGTACTGGGCCGAAGATCATAAATGACTTCCATAGCGCACATAGCCTGGCACCAACAACGGGCCAAGCGACAAAGATCCCAACTGTATACTACACCCCAAACGTAAGCACAAAGTGGGTACTGGGCCGAAGATCATAAATGACTTCCATAACTCACATAACCTGGCACCAGCACCATGGTGAGTATTCACTATAAACCATGTACTATACGACTAGTCAGTCATAAACACTAGACTCCTACGTGTATCCTGAAGGTTAGCTAAATCACACACAGTTGAGCTTACGACATTTTAGAGTCGTGCACCTCCGTACATTTTGCTTGCAAGCCTTTCTTTACTTTCTCTTTCATTAATGCATGCATTCTATCATTATGTTCCTCTTTTCATTATCTTTCATTTTACGTTACATAATACTTTATCATTCCTTTCACAACTATAACACGTAAAGCCACGGGAAAGATAACCATACATAATAAGGAACATCAACATGAACATACAAACATCGCCATACAAGAAACCATCATACATACATCATGCATAAGCATCAATCATACGTCATTCATACATCATTCATCACATTTTCTATGGCTTCAAAAAGTCAACTTACATAACCCCCGAGAACCTCCTAAGTCAAAGCCTACATAACACTATTCCCCCAAAAATCAGAAAATATTCTAAGTCTTTAGGCGCATGGTCACTATGTAGGCGCATGGGCAACTTTCAGGCGCATTGGCACTATTAGGGCGCATGAGCAACACTAATTCTACTATAGGCAATCGCGCATGGGTACTATTCGGGCGCATGGGCAGTCTAATTCACACTTAACATCATAATTCAGTCCCCAAACACAACCTATCATGTTCTAAGCTTAAATCATGCATTCTAAGCCTTAGAAACACAACCATAACATCATCAAACAAATACATAGCCCAAAATCAAACCCCACCCAAAAATATATGCATATACACATACGGGTATAAAACCCAACCTTTATAAAAAGTTCATACATGCATTTCCAGCCGCAAAGTAATTAAAAACAAGTAAAAAGGGGGTTATAGAACTCACCTTTGCAGCCTCTTAGGTATGACTTCTTCCAAACCCGTTTGCAATTGAGTTCAACTGCCTAGGAACCCACCAAATACATACCCGAAAACACAAAACACACATAAGCATATAACCGAGGCTAAGGCCAGTTAAGAACATCATAAACACACAAATTCTTACCTTGAATTCGATCTTCTGCTCTTGTTCTTCAAAGACCCGAAAACTTCAGCTCTTCTTCACTTTCTCTCTCTAAAAATATCCGAATGATAGGATGTGTGAAGAGAGTGTGGGCGGCCATGCCATCTTTTACACCAACTTTTAAAGACTTTGTCCTTTTTACAATTTTTACCCCTTAACTTGGGTAATATACCTTTTCTTTCTTTTTCCTTCACTTTGTTCTTCCTTTAATAACTTTTAAAAGAATAACCGAACGTTACAAGTCCACCCTCCTTATATAGGTTTCGTCCCCGAAACCTGTTATTCCTCAAACAATCGTGGGTAATGCTGTCTCATCTCCTCCTCCGTCTCCCACTTAGACTCGGATCCCTTCCTGTGCTTCCTTTGTATACGCACAAGAGGAACCACTTTATTCCTTAACCTCCTTTTTTACGATTGGTTGCTCCACATAATTGAGTCGTTCATCTACCTTGATATCCTCCAGTGGTACCACCATATCCTCGTCTGCTAAACACCTTCTCAGATGAGATACATGAAATGTCGGGTGAATTTCACTTAACTCATCTGGTAACTCTAGTCTATAGGCCACCTCCCCTACTCGAGCAATAATTCGGAAAGGCCCTATGTATCTCAGGCTCAACTTGCCATGCTTTCTGAACCGAATGATACCTTTCCAAGGTGAGACTTTCAACATGACTCTATCACCCACCTGGAACTCAATCGGTCTACGTCTCTTATCAGCATACGACTTTTGCCTATCTTTAGCTGCCTTCATAAAGGCTACAGGATCGTTGAAGGGTGTAAGTTACAACACAACAACACAAAGAGGATATTAACTAAACTTAATCAAATAGTAAACTGGATTAACCAATTTGAGACACTAAGAACACAAGTAATGCAAGAGACAGAACACAAAGAACACAAGTGTATGGTTTTCAAGAATGCAGTATATTGATTTCTCTATGTTCTATTACAAGTGTTACAAAGAATAAATAAAAGATACAAGAACATGAGATACTTATACTACATCCTACAGCTGGCTATACTTTGAAAGCCAGCTGGAAACAATTGACTAGACACAAACAAAATCAATTGTAGAGTCAAAAGGCAAATTGCCTTTTGACTTGTGACTATGACATGCCATAGCTCACATCCTTATCTATTACAAAAAGGATAAAGTACATAAAGTAGAAAGTTATAGACTCAAGATCTCAATGTACAGTTACCAAAAGCACGAACCTTTTCACCAACTCATGTAAGTTGGTGACTTGCAGAGATACAGCGGAAAGGTGTCCAGCTATATGGAAAAGTACATTAGATAAAGCATATCTTAAAAGCCTTCAGAAGAAATCTGTCTTCATAAGTTGAAGATTTGGAAGATTTTATCTCTGAGGCTTCGGAAGACTTCATCTTTGGCTTCGGAAAATATTGGTCTTGGCTTCGGAAGATTTCACACTTAGAGTATTTCTGTTGCATGTGTGAAACTTCTGAAGCATTCTTCTGTAGTACTTGTGCAGCACGCATACATGATAAGCTTTGGATGTTTGGGTTGCATCAGCCTCTTCATTAGTCTCTACAAACTCCCCCTAGGTTGATGCTACCAAAACACTAGATATCAACAGTCTTCAGTAGAATGATAGCCATCCCTTTCTTCATGAGATGATCAGGATTCTTCAAACTGTCAAAGTATCTTCCCATATCAAAGAGGTAACTGAAACATATCTTGACATGTGTAAATGTCTTCAATGCCTTGATCTCTAATGACATGCCATCTTTCAGGATTTGTGGTGTATGTCCAGGACAAGATGGGTCTTCCTGATGCTAGAGGAGCTACTGAAGTTGGAGTTGATTGAGCATCCTCTGGCTGCACATCCTCAGGATGTTCTGACTCATCCTGGGGTTTAG